>OZ034971.1:28588403-28838403 GCA_964030785.1 Siderastrea siderea | reverse complement strand
AATCTCTAGTTTTTACTGCAATCAAATCCGAATATCTCAGGCGATTTACGCCTGCCGAACCGGATATCCCTCCCAAACTAACCGTTCGGCGCCCCTGCTACATATATGTGCTACGGCCAAATAACTAGAACAAATGTACTATAATTAAAATCAAGTAATTCTCTGATCAGTATGTTACTTCCAAGTTTTAATTTAAATAGTGCGTTTAGTTCTAAGAATAGTTTCCTTATTTTTCAATGACCATTATTATATTGTTATATTATTGTAGTTCTTGTGTCTAAAGTGGCATATATAACTTTGCTAATGTATATCAGAATTTTTTTTGTAAAGTTATGTCACTCTTGAGAATACAATAGTTGTTAATTCTTTAAAGCCACTTATGTCTTTACATTTGTGTCCACTTCAAGAATTGACCATGAACCTGTTTACGAAGAATGGCCGTGATTTGGTTTGCTTTCAAGTACGTCACAATCACACCGAGTATTCCTTGCAAGTCAAATCAGTCAGTCTAATAGTTTTCGAGGTAAGTAAAAAACCAACTGTTGTCCTTTTTTCTGTTTTGTAGAGATGGGGTTTCAACTAGGGAAAATAACGTTTTGGGGCACGGAACCCCTTAAAGTGATAGTGCAAGATCCCGAGTTGATACTGTAGGATCACGAGTTACACTGTGTAACAGCCATCAGTAGTTTGACCTCACAAGTAGTTTTCAGACTGATATCGGAAGTGATTCTGCCTCATTATGGAATCTTCTCTTCCTCGCACATTCATCTAATTTACAAAGGACCTTATACCTCGGGGAAGGGAAATAATATTGAGAAGAGGGGGAAACTAAATTAAGGAGAAGGAATAATAAAATTGAGGAGGAGGAATAGATTTTGGAAGAGGAAATGGATACTATGGTGAGAAAAATAGAATTCTCTTGAGTTATCACTCATTATATTCCATTGTATTCCATCTTACCGACTGTAAAGGATTCGTCTCACATGCTTCGTAGAAAAACACCTCTACTTCCTTCAGTTAGCACTGAGCGCTTTAAGTATTGTTTCGTAAATAGGCTTTATTTTAATTGTAACTTAGCAATATGATTTAATTTCCATTGTGATATAGTATTTCCCTTTTCGTTTACCTTCTTAATTGTGAATATTCCCCAGATCCGAGATTTTATATTCGATGATACTTGCAACTTTTGCTATGTCTTTTTATCGATCGAATAAAGATTATTATTATTATTATTATTATTATTATTATTATTATATGATATTACCTCAAAATCCAAGTTAAAAAGACAGCAAAAATATATTTAGGAATAAATTAAAGTGTGCTTTTCAAAAAGCGGCAAAGTTTGTCTAAATATTAACCAAGACATTGTATGGTGTGCCGTATGGCACTCTAACTCCGGGCTTAAGAAAGTTAGATTTCAATTTGTTGTCTGTTGTTGACGAATAAATTCATGTTAATTAAGTTAATAATATTGCCTCAATTACCTTCCTCAGAAACTGGAGCAAGGCACTGATTGTACGAACAGTAACTCAAGCTTCTTCAGAATGATAGAATCAAACATAAAAGTGAATAACACTCCCGCCATACTAATCAGACAGTTTGTCAGCCAAAGGCGCGGATTAACAGCTAATCCCCACTATCTGGCTGTAAACGGTACCTTCCTTGTAATGGACGATCAAGATACGATGCGCAATATATTCGGCCTTTTTATAGCAGACAAAAAGAAGAAGGCTCAAGAGATAAAAAAATCTTCTCGCAAACACAAAGGGTTTCAAAATGGACAGAATAAGAGCGGTTTTTCACTATATCATTAGTTTTAAAGGAGTGCGGAAATTTATTGTACCTAAAGTGAACACCGGTACATATTGTCGTATTGGTACATATGGTATTCACTGCCGGACAATTTTAGAACTGCCCTCACTGTAAATAATTTTTCATCGTCTTGATCTTAAACATATTTCTGAAACATTGTGCAGTAATTTTTTTTGGTACCATTTTGTTGTTTTTTTTTTAGTCAAAGACACTAGCAGTGTTACATTCCTACTCTACATTGCAAATTGAAATAAAGTTTATGTGCGCGTGCACGTGTGCAACTCGATTTATCCCTACGCCATGGATCTTAGCATTTGGGTTTTTGGATACCTCCTACTTGGCCAAATCGTTAAATTTCTCGGCAAATGTAACCAGCCCTCTACGCAGACCTAAAATCTTTTGGTCTGTGACGAACTCCTCAACGAAGAGGAAGGGCTCCGTGACGAGCCTATTGAAGGTCTGCGTAGGAGGCTTGCCTAGTTTGGAAGGAAAACAATAGCAAAATCTTAAGCAACAATGCTTTTGCCATAAAACCAGTCGATCTTTTGTTGAATAAAATCCTTGATCCCTTTGCTTTGTTCTGGGCGATATCGTGGAGTCGCTTAACTCCTTATAACGAGTTGTAATTGTTTAGTTGATATCTTCTTACTGTGACTCTATTTCAGGCAGAATACCATAATTTCCCGGATGCAAACTTGAAAATATTACGTTATCACCTCATAACCTCACGCATTGTAATCACAGTGTTTAATTTTTTTTGGTCACCCAATTGCAGTGACTTATAGACAGTCAATCCGGCTTTAGACGTCATCAGAAGCCAGTCAGCTTTTTTGTCCAAATTTTGAACGAGGCTCGTATAAACAAATTCTTTATTGGCTCGGCGTTACCAAATAAATCGCCCCAGAGGCTTTTCTCATGGTGCGTTTAAAAGAAAATTGAGACACTAAGTTAGCACGTGGTCACCCGCGCGAGAGACGCCTCTGGCCATTGTTGACATAATTAATTAAAAGTCAGTTCATCTGATTGAATACTTTTTTGCTATATCGTCAGAGAAACTAGCGAATAATAAGATCTTTTAAAAAGATTAAGACGATTTCCCTCAACGTTCGAGCGGTAAGAGCAAAAATTAAGTTACCAAGAAAATACTTGCAGCACTGTCACATTTTAAGAACAGATAAGAAGAACTTATCGTTTTTTTTTTATTTTTTTATTATTATTTTTTTT
Source organism: Siderastrea siderea (assembly GCA_964030785.1). Classification (NCBI taxonomy): domain Eukaryota; kingdom Metazoa; phylum Cnidaria; class Anthozoa; order Scleractinia; family Rhizangiidae; genus Siderastrea; species Siderastrea siderea. Next base: position 28,835,367 of record OZ034971.1, on the reverse strand, counting down.
TTATCGTTACTTTTGCTCCCCAGCTAACTCCGCAAGAGAAAATTGGATTTGAAGTTATCAATATTTCAATTAAAAAGACGCTTCATGTCAGTTCAAAACAAAATGGCGCCCGTTTTTAGCGTACTTTTACGAGCTTTGAGATTAATTTTCTTGGGAATGCTTGAGAATTTCATCGCGGGTCACTTGGGCAAGTGAACTAGAGTGAGATGTTTCAAATACCATTGAAAATGTTACCATGCTATGAGTAGTTTTTTGGTAAATATTTTTTGCACTTATTGCTCGAACGTTGAGCGGAATCCGTCTTAATAAAAATAGTAGGTCACCAACTTAGTTTTGTAGATAATTGCCAAAACTGGAAACTGAAAGGATCCGTTGAGAGTACCATGTTGTTGTCATGGTGACAGCAATGTCTTCATAAGCATAGGTTGTTGTTGTCGTTTTTTAAATAAATACCCAAATCAAATTCTTTGTGTCCAAAAACGAATTCTGTGCTTTTTACTGAATCTTGAAAGAATCACCGATCCATTAAATTTCAAATGAATTCATCACTTACTTTCTAAATCTAGATTATAAATATAAATAATAAATAGGTATTAAATAGTTCATTGAACTCTCTTGCAGTTGAGACTGAATTAACCCGTCAAATAACATAAAATACACTAAGTGATAGGTTTCTATTTACATATTATGACAGCTCGCAAACAATAGAGTAATGCTAAAAATACTTACAGGTGAAAAATGCTTCCTGCATGTCTCACAGTACTTAAATAAGTATACTTGTTCTGGTTGCTTCCTCAAAGTATATGGACAACTATTCGTTAGCGGTGCTGGTACTTTGTTCATGTAATTAATGCACAAAATGTCCCTTTTACGAACCAATGTGTAACTGCTGAGCCTCTGTATAGCTGTCAGCAGATGGAAAAATGATCCGCAATGCTCTTCTCTGGATTGACTCAATCCTGTCGGATAAATAGCTTGGAATTAATTGCAAGACGTGGACATACGTACGCCAGTACTGGTCTAACAGTGCTTAAGTACACCTTAAAGATGTTTCCTTGCCCAGCAGCAGCTATACGTAAACTTTAAGGACCATAGCTTCTTACATGCCTTCTCACATATACAGTCTATGTGGCTATTCCACTTGAGATCACTCTCAATGAATACGCCAAGAATCTTTTAGCTTGACAAGCGTTCAGTTGTATTATTTCCCACCACGATTGATCTGAAAGTAACGTAGGGATAAGCACAAAGTGAATCAACATTTCCTTGCATTTTGAGGGATTCAATTTCATGTTATGATCTATGGAAAAATTATGGGTGTCAGATACGACAGAATTGAGAAGGCTAATAGAGTTCCTCGGTATAATCTTTTCCTTATAACAGTGAAAAGGATTAATCCCAGTTTTGCTCCTTGGGGTACCCCTCCCTTCAGGGTTTTCCAGTTCGATAATTATAGGGTTCCGCCAATTCTGTCAGCGTCCTACCGGTCAGTTAGAAACGCAGCAATCCAGCTAAGGAGTGCAGGATAAACCTGCAGTTTTCCCAGCTCATGCATAAGGATGTTTTAATCGATGAGATCAAAGTATTTAGAGAAATCAGCGAAGAAAATGTGGGCTCCTGCATCGCCACTTTCAACTACCTCACAAATAACCAAACATGTAGAGAAGGGCATCTGTTGTCAAATGTCCTTTGCGAGCATATTGGCGCAGGTATATTTTACCATCCAAGTGGGGTAGTAGTCTGTTGCAGGTAAGAGCCTCCATAACCTTTGCTAATGTACATGTGAGAGATATGGGTCTAAGATCACTTTGGATGTCTCTTGGTGAAACCACCTTTGGGATAGCCGGGTGTGACGATGGAGGACTTGAGGAGCCATTTGATATATGTAGTCCTCCTTTAAGGCTTGCTTATAGATGTCTTGGATAATAGGGGCCATCTCAGTAGCAACGTCCTTTATATTTTGTCAAGCCTAACAGCCTTTGCGACTTTAAGAGAGGCGAAAGATCGATACACTTGCTCCTCCAGAAACGAAAAGTTCTTATGGTACAGGGTGTTGCGGAGGACCTTGAAGCAATGTTGTAAAATGGTCTGCCATTTACATTGTTTGCAAGGGATTTGGTGTTCATGTTGTCCACAAGAAATTGATGGTACCACTCTTGTTGGATGTCTTGACCAGCGAGGCTTTTATCTGCCTCCACCATTTACTAGGAGAATGTTTCGTAGGGTCTCTTTAGACGCTACAACTTTTGCCAACGACTGTTGCATGCGCCTTTTGTAGGGCGCACTGCTTCCGTCTTGCATGCCAAAACCGTATACAACTGACACCATTTAGCATTGCCTCTAGCTACGTACGATTGTCGTAGAGTTTTAAAACGTTTCAAAATCCTACCACATCTTCCTTGTCGCGCAAGATAATCGTGAGCAAGTTGTGTCGTTGACTTATACAAAACAACTAGCGTTGTAGGTGTATTCGTCAGCATGTCGCATACAACGAAGTTGTGCCTTAATCGGCCCTTTTGGACACCCCGAGGAAATTTTTTCGCATTGTATGCGCTCTTCTCCCGTCTTTTGTGCCGTGTCTTTACTGAAAATCGCAAGAAAAATTCCCAGCATCTTGCACAGATGACTATCAATAGTGTGGTTTTCAAATTAGTATCGTAAAACCAAAAACCAAAGAAATTACTCCAACCGATTACAAAAAAAAACAAAGCACAAAATGTAGCAAATAAAAATCGAAGCAATGTATTCTACTGAATTGGACTTTTTCCAAAAAAGGTATACTAACTGTGCCTTTTTGTGAATTCCTCTTTTCTTCAGAGTTACAGGAAGCTGTAGGAAAGTGAAGGAAGCAATTAGTTAACGTTGGCCGCCATCATTCACTGAATGAATTTTTAGCCAGTCTCTCCATAGTTTTCAACAACTATTTGCCGTTTCCCTTAAAACATTAAGGTCCACCTTCTTTAATTTCTATTCAAACTATCGCCCGATTTCCGAACCATTTTTATTACATAACCCGGTTCAAAGTTAAACTCCGTTTCAGGAAACCAACATAGAAATGGCGCGCTCTTGCGCTCAGCCAGTCGGATGCGAGTAAATCTTACAAAGAAGATTGAGGAAAAATGCCCTCTGCCTCAGCTAAGCAGCATTTAGTAATTTTGCGCTGTATGTTATAACACACGCTGCGTAGCTAACATAACATACACACATGCACGCAAGTGCGTACACCTGAAATCTAAAGAATGTTTATTTTCTATTGTTTTGCTTGAATGAGTTTAAACTAGTCATAGTCCGAAGACTATTGTCACGTTTTGTCCAAATAAGTGGCACCAAGCATCTAACAGAGTACTTTTCAAAGCTTACTACTGCTTCAAATTGAGGTAAATCGTGTTATTACAGTTAAACAAGTCAAATACATTGGTGGGCACAAGTCCATACTTGAATTTTTAACGTGGGAATGTCTTGTAATTGCTGGTAGCTTGGCCCGATTGAGGAGTTCCTGGTACGACTCAAGGTTAGTTCTGTAGACTGCCTTCAAAGCTCTCTCTTGTATACGTTTGAGCAAAAATGCCAAAGTAGATGGCAGTATGTTAGTTGGGGCAAAATCTAAACTACATGTTACTGCATCCCAAATTCAAATTCACCGTTTCGTTTTTATCAACTTTTTCGCCCAAGTAGTGAGTTAATTATTTAATAAGTGAGCTAATTTTCCCGGATTAAATTTAACACCTTGTTTAATTTTATCTATTTAAAATTCCATCACCCGGATTTGAAAAATATCCCACTACGTTGTTGATTACCGACTAACGTACAGGCCCAGTTCCCAGGGTTAAATTGCGCTAATCGAAGATTAAAATATATCCTTTTATTAGACTCTGGAGGACTATAAAAACTAACCAAATTATAAACGAGATGCTAAATTTAATCCACTTCACAAGGTCGGTTAACTCACTTATCAGGGGAAAACGTTGATCAAAACAAAATGGGGAATTTAAATGTGCAGTAAAGTTACATGTAGTTTAGTTGATTCAAGAATAAGAGGAGACAGTTTATTCCAGACAAATTCCTCTTAGCAATGAGATATAAGTTCGCTCTCCGCTCAGATTTGAGCGGGAATTGGCCGAGTTTTGGGAAGGAAATCTGCAGCGAGGGCTCTATCGGAAAGATTAAACATTAAAAGGCCTATAAACACGCAAGTCGTCTAGTCAAGACCAAACAGTACAGGCAACATTTTCGCTCAACTTGTGTTTAACTAAATGCTACTTTCCAAGTAGAAACTGTTTGTTGTGCGTATTATCACCTACTTGCGAAACAAATTTGCATGTTCAGTGCAGAAAAAGAATTCGAAGCGTTGTGCACCTTCTGCAAAATGAAAAGGGTATGCGCGCGGAGGTGGTAATGCGAACAAGATACAACGTCCGAAGGTTAACTCTGCTTTCCGAAAGCGTTTTTACCCCTTGATTAGTTATCCTAGGAACACAAAAACATCATCGTAAATGTGATGCTCCAGATATTTTATCAGTTGAGGTATCTCTTGTTACCGATTTGTCTCACTTTAAGGGCGCGTATTGAGGGTGGGGGTGCACTAAGCTTTGACAGTGAAGTATTTTACTTTATTCTACTTAAAGTTGTAGCCCTGGAAAGGAGCATGAATCTACCCCAGGGAATTTTGACGGCCTCTGCACTTTTCGCATAATCTACCATCACAAAATTATTTGGCCTCTTCAAACTTCTGAGAGAAAAATACTCCACGTTCACACAAAAATTAGGCTTATCGTACACTTGACTGCGTTTTAAAATGCACATCTGCAATTGTCCTAAAGGCATTTGATACTTAATTCTGTATGGGTCTCCTGTCTTAGAGCGTAAGTGGTGACATGACTTGTGAAAAACACAGCAAAAGTGAAAAACAGAAAACAATCAGAAAGAAATCAAGCTCACACAGAAAAAGAAATTCTCAATTCAGCGCCACCTGGTTCATGGGTCACACTTAAGTAACTGAACCCAGAGAAAACACGTAACATGACAGAGTGGTCTGAGCTGACGCCGGAGAGATGAATCACTAATAATGAATCAATAGCCCGCATCTCGCTTCACAGAAAATAAAACTTACCAAGATCACCTTGCTTCTTCCCACCCGTCCCTTTTCATGAATATGGTTGTGCATCCTTCACACGACGTCCCACCCTCGGGTGCCTATCCGCGCTATACTGGCGCCTGGGTACAGAAAATGAAGAAAGCACTTTTTTAGCTCCTGGAAAGGCGTTTGCCTACTTTATTTACTGTACCATAAGGTATTTGAACAGTTTGTTTGGGGAATTCCCCTTCGAAAAAAGGGGGGAGGGGAAGGGGGACGGGTGGGCCAGGAGGGTATGGACATCATGCGATTGACTAACGCCGTTTTCCCATAGGCTCCTGCTGTTGCTTAAGAATGAGGCGGAAAATTATTTCTTAAAAACTATATTTTTGCAGATGAAAATAAACCAGACATTAAAAGAGTAACTAAGCACTGGCACTTTGCCAACGGCATTTTGCCAACCAGAAACTACAAGTGTCGAGCTCTAAGCAATTTTGACAGGCGTTATTTCATGTCACGTAGGGGCGCGGTGGTGTAGTGGTTAGCGCGTTGGACTTCAGATCCAATGGTGGTTCAAGGCCCAACGGTGGTTATCCCCATCCCTGTCATCGTATTGTTTCCTTAGCCAAGAAATGTAACCCTACATTGTCTCTCTCCACCCAGGTGTATAAATGGGTACCGGCAACATAACTGCTGGGGTAACCCTGCGATGGACTAGCATCCCATCCAGGGGAGAGTAGCACTACTCTCAGTTGCTTCATGCTTCAGAAACCGGGATAAGCTCCGGCCGTGTGGGTCTCCTTGGCTCGTGTGCGACTTAACCTATTTCGTGTTACTGGCCAATCTTGCTTTCCGCGTATCATCGGGGGTGTTAAAAAGGAAAATTTTGACAATTTTTGTGATGAGCTCCTGTTAACACATTTTAAGGTGGATGTCGGAAGCCAACAGCAGTTCAAATTTCCCAGCTATGAATAAAGCAGGGTGACGTGAAAGGAGAATAAATCCACGCTGACTATAGTAAACTAGTGCAAAGGATAAAACCAACTTACCAGTTCTCCCTTTTTCTTCAAATGCTTCTTTTCTTTGCTACCTCATCCTTCCAGTAGTACATGATCCCTATCCAGCAGATAAAATGCATCTAACCTAACACCACGGTCCCAAAGGGTTTAGGGCTCCAGGGCTCCGGCCTAAACATTTGCAGGGCTCCAGGGCTCCAAGACGGAAAATTCGGGGCTCTAGGGATCCATTGCTACACTCCAGGGCTCCATTTAGCCAAAAACAGCTTTTTTGTTTGAGCTCCAAGTCGAGAGGGGCCTTGGGCTCCCGGCTCAACGTCAAACATTTCAGGGCTCCAGGGCTCCAAAACTCCCCTTTGGGACCCTTTAGCACAACGTATCTGTTGGATAGAATTTTCTGTTGTCGGAGATGTCTCTCGCTGAATACAAAACTACATCTTCAAACAAGAAACAAATGTAACCGACGTTCAGCAAAAAAGGTACTCGGAAGAGAAGTGGCAAAATTACATAAGAAAGTTCAAAATGGGCGCGTGACATGGATAGCCGAGATTGTAAAATCATGAATCACTTTTATGAAGTTTAAAATGTGCGAGTCGTACGTAAACGGCTAATCATGCGCGCGATCAAAAGAAGACTGTATTTCCAATCACTCTCGTCCTTCATGAGCTCATTGCCACCGAGGCATGCAGCGCCGAGTTTGGGAGCTCACGGTATGACGAGATTGATTGGGATGATTGTACTATTATATAGACAGTCTCTGATCCATAACAACGTTTTCAAACCAAACTGCTCGTTTAAAAGAAGCCTGATTTTTACGTTTTTACGCTACTTCTAGCGGCATGATATTAAGAAAATAAAACCCTTCCGCCGACTATCGGAGGATAATACCCGAGGCTGAAAGATTGTCCGAAAAATGAACGGTTGTGATGTCTGAGAAGTGAATTTTGAAGATAATCTTTCAGCCACGGGCATTATTCTCCGATATACCAGCAAGCCAGGCAGGGGTCTATTTATTTTATAACCCTCCGATTAATTTCTACAACGCGCGTGCTTTACTGTGGTAAAGAGGAAAAAAATCAGTGGGGACCACAGCACATTGGCGGCTAAAACCAATTTGGTTAGTTTACTCGATTTTATTCTAATTGTGATTAGATCTGAAAGTTAAAACCTAAAAAAAGTGACTTCCCCTCCTGTTTTTCTCTCGTCAGTGAATTGAATAAAGGGTATCAAATCGGACGACGGGTATCGCCTGATAACCGCCTGCAAATTTTGTACCACGTGATGTGTTTCGATCAATAAGCGTGCGCGAAAATTAAGTGGTGGGCTATAAGAGCCGATAGCCTATTAACAGGGAACCAATCAGAACGCGCGCTACCTTGTGATAGCTATTCTACTTGCAGGGAGCCAATCAGGGGCTGACTCGACATAGACTACATATGTAATAAAAGGATATAACTACTAGAGAAATTTATCTACCTTTTGAATAAAATACCGGTTATAAGCTCTGACCTTCAACATTTTCTTAGGGGCCTTGGCTTACAAACGGAGAGAGAAATGCGGGAGGGGATAAGCGTTATTAAAATAAAAGCGCTTCTTATATTTCTGAGCATTATCAAGATATCCTTTCTATCTAGTTGCCTTTACTTAAAATAATAATAAATCGATAATTTCAGTCAACATATTGTGAACAAAGAGAAAAAATGAAATAACATCATAAGAAGTCCTTCTGATCATCTTATTTTCTGCAGTCTGCTTGCAATATACTTCCTAATTATCTATTTGAAGTTTGTAGATGAAAAAGGAGGAAAAGTGGGAAGAAGGCCTTAATCTGAGGAGGGAGTTAACGACTTCGCTCACTCGAGTACATTTGCTACGATTGGAAAAAAATCTTTTTTTTAATTATAATATTTGTTGATAAATTTGGCAGGAGATGCCAAAATTTCTTATTTCAACGTCAGAGTCAGAGTAATCAATAAGTTAGGGTTCCTTTTGTGATGCGCTGTTAAATTCTAGTACTTATATTGGACTGCTAGCTGTCCCTTTCTAAATAGTCGAGAGGGCGCGCGAAATAACCGGAATAACCGGAAAAGTCGAAACCTGGCGCAAACTCTCGCAGCGCAGTTGATAGCTCGCGCTCTCAGCTATTTCATGCGGCCTCTCGACTATCCAGAAAGGGACTGCTAGCAGTCTATACTAAAGAAAGAAAGAAATGCACAGAAATGCACAGTCGAAAGAAATGCACAGTAATCATTTACGAAGAATAAATTTCTGGACTGAGAAAGATAGTGTGCAATTCTAATTTTCTAAACTGTAGAAACTCTGACCAGGACACCGCCTTTTGGTGACAAAGTGAAACCATCGTGAATTTCCAGAGACACTTGAGTCTCGGATGATAGCTCAAACTTGAACTTCATCAAGATTTTCACCAGGGCGATCTTGATTTCCATTAGGGCAAACCTCATCCCGATACAGTTCCTGGAGCCAACTCCGAACGGTAGAAACTGGAAGGCACCACGGGCTTCTTTAGCGGGACCTCGGAATCTCTCGGGATCATACTTCTCCGGGTTCTCCCAGGCTTCGGGGTCACGGTGCATGAAATACATGGGAATCAAAATCATAGTTCCAGCAGGAATGCGGATTCCGTTCAGTTCATAATCTGCAGCGCATTCTCGGTTTACATGAGGAGCTGTCGGACACAGGCGCTGGCCTTCCTTAATGACACAGTCCAGGTACTCGATGTTCTGAACTATTTCGTACAGAGGCTTGTTAGAGTTGGATTCTATGGCTTCTTTGATCTCTGACCTTAGGTTGTCCTGAACATCCGGATTCAAAACCAAATGGTACAAAGTGAGAGCCTACATCTTGCTTGACGTGTCGAATCCTGCCAATAAGAAGATCACTGATTGGGCAACAATTTCTTCGTCAGTAAGTCTGCTGGCCCCCTCAACCGTGGTCTCCTCGTGTGCGTTCATCATGAGTTGTAGTAGGTCCTTCCGTCCCGTGAGCCCGTGCAGGCGACGGCGTTTGATGATCTGTTTGGCAATGTTTGGAAAATAGTCTTCATTTTCGCTTAGAGCTGTCAAAACTCCAGTGAGTAAAAAACCGAATGGCAGGGCTTCTAATACGCGGACTATGGGTGGAACACGAAACACTCTCTGCGCTTCCTCTGCCATTTCGTTGTTTTCTCCCATTTGAACGCTTGCGTCCACACCGAAAGCCGTGGATAAAATCACTTCGAGTGTGAGCTTGCTGAAGTAGTCCAGCATGTCCACACTTTGATCTGTGAAAGAATATAGTACCATAACAATGAAAGCTGCTATTAAGGTACGAATTCCTCAGCCTCCAAAGCAGAAGTTTTTCGCGTAAAGAACGTCTTCATAACAGTTTGTACCTGTGGTACTATTTATAACGGTATGCAAAGTATTCTCTGAGACTGGATAATGCCATAAAGTATTACCATTCAAATGCAAATGATAGATATTGATCAGAACAAGGTGGTCGCCTTTGAATGAAATCTTGAACTCGACCATTCAGGTAAAACCTTTTTGGTAGTACTCTCTTGTGGTGCTTTTATTTCTAAATTTTAGAGAAAAAGGCTCTTTTCTGGTTTGACTTTCGGAGCCAGTTCGGTGTAAACATATTGGATTCAAAAGTGCAAACAGAATGCAAAGACTAATACCGCCAGCTATGCGACCTACGGATGATTTCTTGGTCCTAAAATGAACAATTTTGCCGCACATATAGACTGTCACACTTGCACCTTATTCTGCAGTTAATTAAGGTTATGTCTGTGGTCCATTGCAACAGATTGAACGACAATGGATGGCTTGTCTGCACTTGCCCTTAATTTCGGGTTCTTTAATTTGTTATTAGGGGACTGGGAGAAGTACTACTCTCTCCCTGGATGGGATGCCCATGGAAGTCCGATGCCCTGACAAGCTTGACCAAAGCAACTCCACCGAAGTTAATCAAGTAGGTAATATATAATACATTGACTAATAGGATAATTACCTGAATCAGCAGTTTTCCCGAGCTTTTCCACAAGCGTGTCGCACGACTTCTTGATCAGTGGCACCATCAACTTCATCTTGGCCGCGCTGAACGTCGGCGCCGACGTGATACGGATCCTCTTCCAAGTATCGTCCTTTGCGTCCAGGATGTTTTTATCCAGTGGGGGCTTCAGCTCTTCGAAAGTTAGTCGATTGCGAAATTTTGGAAAATCTTTAATCATGATCTGTCTCACCATCTCCGGATCAGCCACTATGAGCGATGGTTTACCGCCTAGAGATATGGCAAATACCTTGCCGTACATTTTAGCACAGTCGAACAACATGAGATGCAGCCCACCGTGCCTCCACAAGTCAAGTACCTTTCCAAGAAATGGAAGAGGTTTGGGTCCCGGAACGTTCATTCTCGTGAGGTCTGCAGAGCCACGCGTCCCATGCCGGTAGAAAAGCAACACAACGTGACGCGAACGCAGCAGGATGAGCTGGGGAATCCGAAGAAGATAATGTCTGCTGAAGTAATTCCATCTTTTTAGCTTGTATTCTTCAGTTGCTTTATGGGTGAAGCGTATGTGAAGGATGGAGCCTGAAAAGTGATTTGGTGACATGTACAGCAATTAGGCAACTTAACAAAACTTTCAGTTTGGATACATTGTACGAATTCAACGACTCAGTGCTCAAAACCCTAAAACTACTTCCAAAAAAGGTGACTTTTAAGAGGCCATTTTACTTCCAGTCCCTTAAATTATTCCCCATTTTTGGCCAAAAGTGGCTAAAATCTACATCCTATTGAGACAAGTAGACGGCGTAATATACCACCTATTAGACCAAAATTGTCAATCTAGTCAAACTCTTAGAGTGTTCAAAAAAAGTTTCAGCAACTGACGAAAGATCTTTTGCCAGTAAGGTTCTGAAACTTGTACTCAAAAGTTTCGAAGATCTGTGCAATAAAATCCTTCCTGTAAAGGTACACTGCTGAGCACCCGCTGTCGTCCTGTTCAAGTCAGCATACACAGACTGAGTGTGCCTCAATCGTGAAGGACAACTCGTAGTAAGTGTTTTTCTAATGTGGCCGATGATTAAGTCCTTCAGACCAAAGCACAATCATTTTCAATCAAGAAACCATTTTTATGCTTGTCATACTTGACAGTTCCGCTCTCAGAAGGCAATCTTTAACACTGATTTGACCACTCATTTGCAGTTCTTACTGCAAAATTATAAGACGACCGCACTATATTCTTTCAAAACATCTCTAAACCAAGTTGATCTCTAAAAATGCAAACATACAAGCTGAGGACTTGAGGACTGTATTAAAACTCTATTTCAGAGCACAATCATTTTCAATCAAGAAACCATTTTTATGCTTGTCATACTTGACAGTTCCGCTCTCAGAAGGCAATCTTTAACACTGATTTGACCACTCATTTGCAGTTCTTACTGCAAAATTATAAGGCGACCGCACTATATTCTTTCAAAACATCTCTAAACCAAGTTGATCTCTAAAAATGCAAACATAGAAGCTGAGGACTTGAGGACTGTATTAAAACTCTATTTCAGACCAAAAAAGGTTCATAAGTCATAGTTTTGTACCCCCCTGCATAGATCATTTAAGAGACTGTGTGCACATGTTATTACAGATGGTGGCATGCTCCGGGTTAGGGCTACTGTTCCGGAACATGTCACTATCTGTAGCGGTAACTTAACACTTAACCATTTTTGCAAAGACTGCCCTCAGAACAGCACAAAATGTATCAAACGATTTGTCCGACAGTGGAATTACTCAAAGCAAAGCAGAATCATCATGGTTTGCTCTCCTTGCAAAAATTCACTTGATATGTTCCTCTTGGTGTTCCAAGGAGCATTTTCTGTGTGAGTAATTTTAGCACTGTCTTCCTGTAACATGGGTAAATGTTTGGGCGACGATTCTCAGTGATAGTTCAAATGACGGACCATTTTATTTTTAGGAGGGATGGGCTGGGGCAGGGTTAGGCGGTATTTGTTTCTGTGTGATTTTTCTTTTGCCTTAACAAGATTTTTAAATGAATTTTTTTCTGCCATTAGTTTAATGCATATTTCTTTACTTTCTTTCGCTATTCACGATTTGCGTTCCTTATGCAAAAGCTTTAAAGGGATTTTTTGATAATTGCCTAGCCGCTACCCTCCTACCTCAAAAACAAAATGAACCATTCCTAAGTATAACTTGTTTGCCATGCTTCGTCGCGCCTATTATATCATATTGTTGGTTTTGAAGAAATTTGGAAATTCTGATTTGCAACATTTTACAGAATCATTACTTCGTGAGAATCAAATATTTGAATTGATGAAATGCTATAGACGTTTCAAACAAGTAATATCGATTCTTGTTTACATTCACTCGGTTCGAGAGAAATCAAACTTGATTTTTAAAGCTTCATTTCTAAATCTCTGCCATGTTAAATACGGACACTAAGCTATAAGGCCGTTGCACGTTCGTTTTACTGTACTGCTGGGCCACAAGAGAGTGCATTCTCCCTTTAGAACAACTCAAAATGAAATAGAAAGTCTGAAAAATCATGCAGTTACCTGCTTGACAACTGATCTTGACGGCGCGGCGGCCAACATGACTGCCAAAGTATAAAGTCAATAAAGTCGAACTGTGTTTGTTTGTGCGGATTTTCAGAAGCTTTTTACTCCACTAGACGGTGGAAAACTCGAAAACTCACCTTTATATAATCCACAAAGAATATGAAAGAGGCACCAAACAAACGAGCGAAAAGCAAGGTAAAGAATGACACGAAGCTACAGCGTCATGCATGAGCTCTACTTCAGCGTATTTGCAATGCAACATTGATCATTTATTGTGACGTGTATTATCCAGTGTTTAAGGGAGAACTGGTCACTCCAGAAACGGTGTATGTTTTAAAATTGCCGATAAAAAGATAACACTACGTTGAGTTACTGACCGTGGTTTTAGCTTCTAAAGTGCATCCGATCCCACTGAAATTCCTCTCCAAAGGGGGCCAAAATTCAACGCTGCGCGTCGCCATTTTGACTCCTAATTAGCAGCCTGGCCGCTTGTCCGCGACGTTAATTCGTACAACTGAGACCAGTGGTCGGGTAACGTGGGCTCGTTTTTTTGGATTTGATCAAAATTTATTTGCAATTGAAGGAACAGCCCCTGACACGGGTTTATTTTGAATCGAGACAGGGGCACTAACTAGTTTCCCTGATCAGAGCTACAGCTAAGATCATTCCGACCACACGACTGATTCACACTGAAGACCTTCTTAGTACGATTCAAAGGGGACACACGTCCACGAGTTTCACCCTTATATTGGTCTTGTTTTCCCTTAAAAGAAATAAATAAATAAAATACGACGGCAACCAAAAGGCTGGCGAAAATGAGAACAAAAACCTCTTGCAGGAAAATTAAAATTTATTTTGTCTAGGAGCCCAATTTCCTACAAACCGTTCAGACCCCACCGAAATAGTTGAGCAATTCATTGAGCTTACCAGGGATCGCTCTATAATTTGCTCCGTACGCGATTTTGCTATTACTTGCACTCAAAACGTTATCTGCTCTAGGTCTATCTCCTATAAGTAGCTCAAGCCTTTCTAAGGCTTGAACCACTTGCACTTTGCATCAAAAGCTGGCACTCCTTTACTAAAACATAATTCTTCGTCCATCACGGCCTCTTTCAGGAAAGCTAACTCCTCGGCTTTTTCTTAATCGTCTGGTTGCTGCAGAATTACATATTCACGAATTTTTTTCTTTAAGCTAAAAACAAATTTATGCATCCATTCCGTGCGAGACATGCCCACAGATTAAGGCAAGCACAGAGTTTTCGTAAAGTATCCGCGTAATCTGCAACTGACTCATTTTCTAACTGAACGCGCTGCACTAGAGTCTGTCTTAAATGCCAGTTAGTAGCTCCCGACGCAAAACGCTTAACTAGAGCACTTGCCAAATCATCAAAAGACATTTTATCAAGTCTTAGTGAAGTTCTCATGTACCCAGCTGCGTTTCCCCCGAGGTATAGAAATAAACCTGTGGCCAAATTTTCAGGGCTCCGCCCAGTCAAATGAGCAGCACGGTTATAGTTATCGAAAAACTTCTGAACCGATCTTTATTTTCGTCACCGTGAAATACTGGAAATTTAGCTGATGTAATGGACGCTGGACTGCTTGTCTGTAAATTAAAAGAGGCTCTAGCCATTTTCTCAATTGTACTGCACAATCAAGCAATGTGATCATTTTGTTGTTTAATCATTTTGCTCCAAAAGCCAATAAGAAAAATTCTTCTAAACTAGGTCGCGAATTTATTACTGGATAGAAATACCTCTGCGAACACGGGCCCTTGCTAATCTCATTGTTTTTCTTTTTCTTTTTTTTGTCAAAAATTTGAGTTTGCGGAGAACATATCAACGTCTCAAAAGATCTAGGTTTCAAATTTGAAAAACGAAAACGACTTAGTGAATATAAGCAAATTGAGTAGATAACATACGTTACAAAATTATGCGATATAGAACTTTTGCACTAGTTAAACAAAAGCTAGTCGATTACGATTACATTTCGAAATAGACGTGATTTAACTTGCAATGGTCAGATACCTACATAAAAAGAATTAGCATTGTTCAGTTCACTCACTGTGCGGCGACAATCCGCCAAGCTGGATCTTTGATAACTCTGGCCTTCGGTAGCTTTTACCAGTGCTTCTATGGAGTTCCTTACCATATGTAGAACCGGGGTTCTCCACCATATGTTGAACTGCACTCGCTTGCTAAGCAGAGAGGTATCAAGACTTTGGGATTGCTCTTCAAACTTTATTCCATTGTACATCACATCTTTAGAAACTGCTTGTCTCTCAGCTACTGTCCGCTACTACGCTACGCTACGCTACTACAACTACAACAACTACGCTACTACAACTGACAGCTACTACGCAACTACTTCTTCTACTGCTAGACGCAACTGGAACTCAACAAATTTTCTACTGAACTACAACTGCTAATGCAACCAATTATATACTGTCACGTAGACATGCTTGGGTTCCTACTCCTAAGAACTTCGCCATTTCGACGAGCTCTTGATCAGAACACTAAAATATACCAACGGAACAAACGGAAACTAATGACATCTAGACATAATTGAAAACACTGGATGATTTTAGGATAAAGTACTAGCCATAACCTAGAACTGGAGAATAAAACAGTAAGATCCAGAATTCGACCCCACGTTGACCATTCATGGTTGTTTTTAGCCAGGGCAAGGGAAATTCCCCATACATGCTCACAGCTAAAACTATTGCTAACACTAAGACTCACAGACAAGTAGGAAATGACACTAGGCGGCAACAAAAATGGTTCGTGTGATATGACCTTTTAAACTTATCAATTAGGTCGTAGCAAGATTATAAACTAAGCGTCACGAACGGGAAGTAGCAAAAATTAAATAATGACACTACAAAGTAAATATTCAATTTTCAACTTCCTAACACACACCCCTTGTTGAATACTGTATCGTCCTCGATGCCGTACTATCCAATAAACGAATAAAAATCTACAAATATGTAAAATAATGAAATAAAGAAGCAAGGGGGTTAGTTTCTAAAGAAACTGGGGTGCTGCATCGGTGGGGACGTGAAACACAAAATTTTGGATTTATCAACTGAGTTGATAAGGTAAATTGTCCACCGTAAAGAGATTTAAAGCTGACGTTTCGAGCGTTAGCCCTTCTTCAGAGCAAATCAAGGAATTGTCCGTTGCACTTGGTTTACATAGGGAGTGGTGGAGCTACGCTATTGGTGGGAACATGGCAACGTGGAAAACAAGAATAAATTAATTGAATGAAAAGCGTACGTTGATACCGTGGGGATTAAGTGTGCCGATTTGAAAAATGAATTTTTGTTCTAGATTTTTACGGCTTTCCCTGTTACCCTGGTGTAGGGAAAGGCCACAGATCGTCATATGTTGACTAGAATGATTAGGGAGATTGAAATGTCGGGCTACTGGTTTGGATGCGTCCTTGTCATTTCTTTCAACGTCTCGTAGGTGTTCGCGGAAATGGTCCCCTAATCTCCTCACTGTTTCACCAATGTATATCTTTTTGTATAAAATGCATGTTATACAATGGATAACATACGCAGAAGTGCATGTAAAACGATCAGAGATTTTAATCGATCGCTTCGGTCCTGTTATTTTGTCCGCATTGTGAATGAAAGGACAAGTGTTGCATCGTTTGCACGCGCATTTAAAAGCACCTGTTTGATCATCATATTTAAGTACACTTCTAATTAGAAAGTTCCCTATTTTTTTGTCGCTTTTGAATGAAACCAATGGGGGTTGTGAAAGATTCTTCCTATTTTGAGTCCACCAAAGGACCAGGCAGGGGTGATACATGCTTTCTGTTCGATTTGGATGAAACGTGGCCAGATTAAAGGACTTATCCAAAAAGACTAAAAGACAAAGTGTGTCTGCCTTGCGACTTGTTAGACCACCCACCCTGGTTTTTACCCCAAATCCAAAAAATTCCACCAAAATAAGCATCAAAATTAAACATCGTTCCTGGTTACAGAATACAATGAGTTTTATTTGTGTTTAACACGAATCAAGACTGGACTTGTGTTAGCTTATATCAGCAGTTTCAAGTGATTTGGAGTGACAGGTGCCAATCAAGAGCTTTCAATGCCTACCCATGTCACGAAAACTACTTTTTCCACAGTTCAGAACCGGTCCTTGACCTGATAAAATCGCAAATAAAAATTCTGGCATCTGTTACGTTTTTGCGACAAAAGCCGTTTGAGCAATGTGACTAGAGGCCGGTTCCAACAAAGAGAGAAGGGGCAAATCTAAGAAAGTAAACAATAACAGAGGCAGTTTACGAGCGTAAATTCTCAGGTAATGAGATACAAAATATCCCTAAATACTAGTTATAGTACTTAAAACTGGCTGGAGGCAATATTCATTGCAATACACCTCAAAGTACCCAGGAAAGTAATAGTAATAACACCGAATTTTACTCTTACAGTCTGAATATAGGAATGAACAGTCATGTTATTTGAATTCTAAAGCATCGATGTGTTACGTACGAATTATTTTCCTGGCCACTGTCTTGTTGTTTAGTTCGCTCTTGATACCCTGCTGAATTACCACAGCTCGCTTACTCGACGTTTCAGTTAGTTCTTGTCAACACTGACTTCACACGATGTATGTAAACACATCAATCGTAAGTCGCATTCATCCCTGACATTATTGTTTGTCCTGATAGATAGACTCCTGAGCTCACATTTGGGATTATCCATTCCATTTTGGTTCAATCAAGCGTTAAATTTCTGATTTACCTGCATAGGAAAGCAAGTACACACAGAGGATATCAAGACTGTCGAAACTGAACACGTGGGAAAATGAGCCCAGGACCCTGGTCAGCGGCAAATACAATTACCAAAGGTTGTTATCGTTTGTAACAAATTTCAAGTCAAAAACCGTAAAAAAGACACTGAAGTTTAGTGAAAACTATGTTTTACTGTCCATTAAACATGGAGATTTGTCTTCCAGTTTAGTGCAAAGATAATTCATTACATAAATTACGTACATGTTTCGTTTATGCGTGACACTTGATGTGGTTACGTGATGATGTAACTTGCAGCATTACGTTACAGATAGAGTCCTGAACTGACACACTGGCTTCTCCATTCGATTTAGGGTCTCACAGACGTTAAATAATTGATCTAGCTGCATCAGCATGCAAGCAAACTCCACAGATTTTCGAAAACTGCAAGCCTATATGTAAATACGTGACTGAACTTTGGTCAGCCGTAGTTACACTGAATTGCCGGAAACAAATACAGTGGAATGGATCCATATTTTCGAACCTCCTAGGGAAACGAAAATTGGTTCGAAAAATTGGGAGTTCGAAAAATCGAAGGTGGCACGAAATCACGCTTGATTTACGAGGTATTGTTTTATAACAATCGGGAAAGGAAACAGAAATACCATGGCACTCTTGTTAAGTTTTTAGCTTTCTTTTAGACGGTCACACGTTAGGATTTCACTCAAGACTCAAAGTTGGAACCACTGTATACATATAATAAACAGTACCCACAGGAAAGCCAGGCCTAATGAGTGGCCATTCAAATGAAAGGCACTGAGCAGTACTTTCCTTGATACTGTTTACTGCGTTATGGAAGGTGGTTCTACCTTTTGTGTCACTGAGACGTGCGATCATTTAAATATAAGCTAATGAGTAGTACTTTAAAAATTTGTACCGGTTCGAGAAATGGAAGGTTAATTTTTTAAAAATTTCTTCCATGGGAGGCAAGAATTGGCTCAATATATCGGGAGTTTCGAAAATTGAGGGTTCAAAAAAATGGGGGATAACATTAAAGTGTTTGACTTAGCAAATCCAAGGGAAACATGCCATGGTTCGAAAAATCGGGAGTTAAAAAAATCGAGGGTTTGAAAAATAGGAATTCCACTGCAAATCAGAGGTAACAATCGACTATACTGGAAGCAGGAAAGATTAATTTGTTAAAAAATAATGATAAAAGTCATGAAATGAATAATTCGCCTTTCCATTCATTCTCGTGTGGTAAACTGGAATTCTAGGAAATGTAATCTTAGCTAGCTGTACAGCAAATACAGCAAAGAACAAGGCGAGGACGTGATTAGAGAACGCAACGTCTCAGGGACACCCAACGAGAAAATTTTAGCAAAATACGTGAATTATCATTTTCTGCTTTCTTAGATTGTTTCAAGGGCTTTTCAAAGGCATATTTGTGTCAGCTAATACAGATTGATCTGTTTTACATTCTCAGCTGAAAAATTAGGCCGCAGACACAGAATCCTATCCGCCGAGTTTCCGAGCTGCTGAAAGCTATCCGAAAAGGCTAGCCTTATTTTGCGCTCTAAACGACATATTTGTCCCTCCAAAAACAACAGGAACTAATAAGTCCTGTTGTTGCTAAATTCTTAGGAGATGTTTTGCTAAACAAATCTCTAGCTTTCATTGCAGTTAATGCGTCAGTCAATTCCAGCTGCGCAAATCCCCTGCCCCCCTTCAGGCAACTGCAAGGCATTCGCGCGCCTTGTCAATCCCAGGGATAGGGCATTAGCTAATTTGGCGCGGCCCGAGGGTCGGGCATTTGCCTACTTCAGGGCTACCCCCGGCTTTTGACACGCACGTGGTTTTCGACTCGAATTCCAAACATGAGGATTTTATCGGAAAGGACTCGCAAATTTGCTCGTCTGTTAAAGTTGAGGACTGGACAAACTTGAGGAGGTAATCTCGATTTTGTGCATTTCTTCGGTGCTTGTCAAGGCACGACTTGAATCGACGTACGTATCTTCATTGATCAAGGATTTATAATTAAAAATTAGTCGCGATGATTCTAAAACTATCATGATCGATTATTAAATTCTAAACATGTTTATAGGGATCGTCATAAACCGACAATAAAATGAGAAATTATCAACTATCATGCAGTGTTGTCTGTAAAGCCAATATCATTGCTTGGTGACGGAGAAACAGACCTACAGAAATCAGAAAAAATGCTAAAAGTGGCACTATTGACCACTACTGTGCAACGAATGAAAACTGCTGCAATGTTGATTGGGGACGTACGATCCCAGGGGCGGGCCATTTGCCCTCTTCCTTCGTCCCCATCGTGAGGCATTTGGCAGCTTAAGTGCCCCCACCCCCGGAAATTTGCCACCCAACAAAAAAATTGGTAATGCCTGGGGGCTAGCCCTGGGGGGGGGGGGGACATGGGCGCAGCTGGAATTGACCAATGACGTTTTGCCCAGATATATCATTCTCCGATTGCACGCTGATAGTTGCGAATGCCTCTTGTGTTGCCTTTGGTGGAGGGGTGCGGGATGGTAAGCTGTACCTTTCTGAAGTTTATATGGAGTGTTGCCCCTAGAGATCCGAAAACTCCCCCGGGTGTGACTGTGTTTGAGACAAAAAAAAGTCTCAAATGCCCCACCTGCTTACGATAATTATGTTGGTGAAATGTATTCCCTTTCTAATACAGGAAGGCCTAATCTAAACGTTTACATGTGGAAGGCCTATATGTTGTTCATTTGTGGAAGTAGTACCCCCTCTGATTCGACCAACGGTTCCTTTCGGCAAATAATGTTCCGAAGGCCTAACCTCCCGAGATATTCGGATTAAACTGCAATGAAAGATAGAGATTTCTTTAGCGAAAAAACACCTTAAACTTTAGCAGCAACAGGACTTATTAGTTCCTGTTGTTTTCGGAGGGACAAATATGTCGTTTAGAGTGCTAATGAAGGACAGCTAACATTTTCGGAAAGTTTTCAGCAGCTCGGAAACTCCGCGGATAGGATTTGCTTTCTGCGGCCTAATTTTTCAGCTAAGAATGCCAAACAGGTCAATCTGTAATAGCTTACAAAAATATGCCTTTAAAAGGCCCTTAAACAATCTAAGAAAGCAGAAAATGATATTTCAAGTATTTTGCTAAAATTTTCTCGTTGGGTGCCCCTGAGACGTTACGTTCTCTGATCACGTCCTCGCCCTGTTCTTTGCTAGATTTCATTTCCTAGAATTCATTTGCCACACAAAATTGAACGGAAAGGCGAACTATTCATTTCATGACTCTTATCGTTATTTTTTAACAAATTGATCTTTCTTGTTTCTAGTGCAGTCGATTGTTACCTCTAATTTATTTGTTTCTATCGTTTCTAGCAATTCAGTGTAAACTAGGGCTGACCAAATATCAGTCACGTATTTACATAAAGGCTTGCAGTTTTCGAAAATCTGTGGAGTTTACTTGCATGCTGATGCAGCTAGATCAATTATTTAACGTCTGTGAGACCCTAAATCGAATGGAGAAGCCAGTGTGTCAGTTCAGGACTCTATCTGTAACGTAATGCTGCAAGTTACATCATCACGTAACCAGATCAAGTGTCACGCATAACCGAAACATGTACGTTATTTATGTAATGAATTATCTTTGCACTTAACTGGAAGACAAATCTCCATGTTTAATGGACAGTAAAACATAGTTTTCACTAAACTTCAGTGTCTTTTTTACGGTTTTTGACTTGAAATTTGTTACAAACGATAACAACCTTTGGTAATTGTATTTGCCGCTGACCAGGGTCCTGGGCTCATTTTCCCACGTATTCAGTTTCGACAGTCTCGATATCCTCTGTGTGTACTTGCTTTCCTATGCAGGTAAGTCAAAAATTTAACGCTTGATTGAACCAAAATGGAATGGATAATCCCAAATGTGAGCTCAGGAGTCTATCTATCAGGACAAACAATAATGTCAGGGATGAATGCGACTTACGATTGATGTGTTTACATACATCGTGTGAAGTCAGTGTTGACAACAACTAACTGAAACGTCGAGTAAGCGAGCTGTGATAATTCAGCAGGGTGTCAAGAGTGATCTAAACAACAAGACAGTGGCCAGGAAAATTCGTATGTAACACATCGATGCTTTAGAATTCAAATAACATGACTGTTCATTCCTATATTCAGACTGTAAGAGTAAAATTCGGTGTTATTACTATTACTTTTCCTGGGTACTTTGAGGTGTATTGCAATGAATATTGCCTCCAGCCAGTTTTAACTACTATAACTAGTATTTAGGGATATTTTGTATCTCATTACCTGAGAATTTACGTTCGTAAACTGCCTCTGTTACTGTTTACTTTCTACGATTTGCCCCTTCTCTCTTTGTTGGAACCGGCCTCTAGTCACACTGCTCAAACGGCTTTTGTCGCAAAAACGTAACAGACGCCAAAAATTTTATTTGCGATTTTATCAGTTCAAGGACGGTTTTGAACTGTGGAAAAAGTCGTTTTGAAAAAGAAAGTTGCACTTTTGCGATATTTAGATCAGAAGTTGAGGTATTTTACCTCATTGCTAAATCTTTCGTGACATGGGTAGGCCTTGAAAGCTCTTGATTGGCACCTGTCACTCCAAATCACTTGAAACTGCTGATGTAAACTAACACAGGTCCAGTCTTGATTCGTGTTAAACACAAGTAAAATTCATTGTATTTTGTAACCAGGAGCGATGTTTAATTTTGACGCTTATTTTGGTGGAATTTTTTTGGATTTGGGGGGGGGGTGGTCTAACTTTCAAGGGAAAAGTTGCAAAGCCTACACACTTTGTCTTTTAGAGTTTTGGGAAAAGTTCTTTAATCTGGCTAAGTTTTATCCAAATCGGAGGGATAGCATGTATCACCCCTGCCTGGTCCTCTGGTGGACTCAGGCTTAAAGTTCTTTAAAATGATGTTTTTGGCTGAGAGGTTATGTGGATGATAAGTGAGTGTAAATGGAATTTTCTCATTCTTTTCCTTCTGTGACGTTTGTAGTGCTGACTGACGATCAATCTGTTGAGCACGGTGTTCGGAGCTGTGTTGATAACAGAATCAAGATAGCCACGATTCTTCAAGAAATGACACATTTCCTCTGATTTGCTAAAAAAACCGGAGTCATCACTACATAAACACCGAAGTCTAAGAAATTGAGAGAACGGGATGGATTTTTTGACATGGGACGGATGAGAGGATGAATACAACAAATAACCGTGGGAATCTGTAGGTTTGTCGTGCACACTGGTTGATAGGCCAACGCCATTGATTGAAAACTTGATGTCGAGAAAAGCGATTGAAATTTCGGAAACTTCCCAGGTATATTTCAGTGCAGGGTGAAAGGAGTTGACAGAAGTTATAAAATGATCAAATTCTTTTCTGCTAGATGAAGTAGCGCCAATACAGTCGTCGATGTAGCGGCCGTAAAGTTCAGGTTTGGTGCCATTAAATTGGTTGAAAAATTGATTTTCGATGTAACCTACGAAAAGATTGGCGTAGCTAGGTCCCATTTTGGTTTTCATAGCGACGCCGTTGACCTGTTTGTAGGGGTTATCGGCAAATGAAAAGCAGTTCAGTGTCAAAAGTAGTTCGGCTGAACGGAGCAGTATTTCCGAGCTGGGTTCTTTAATAGTGCACTAGTTCCCAAGTCCTTCGTTATTGGGAATTACGGTATATAAAGAAGAAACGTCCATAGTGAAAATAAGTTTGTTTTCGCCGGAGAAATTGAAATCGCGAAAAATTTCCAATGTGTGGTTAGTATCTTTGATGAACGATGGTAAAGATTTAACGATAGGCACCATGATCCTATCTAAGTAACTAGAGATAAGTTCAGTAGGGCAACTACAAGCAGAAACAATTGGTCGGCCAGGATTGTTTGGTTTGTGAATTTTAGGTTTAAAGTAAATGCGTGAAGTCCTAGGAGTAGTAACAATAAGATTTTTAGCGGTCACTGGTAATTCTTGTTTGTCAACGAGACCCTGAATAGTTTTTTGGACAGTTTTTTGAATGGCTGAAGTGAGATCTTCGTCAACGTTGGCATAAGAAGAGGTTTTGGAACGTTGCCGAAAAGCTTCTTGTCGGTAAAGGTCGGTCTGCCAAACAACTACCGTGCCGCCTTTGTCGGCCGCTTTGATAACAACATCTTTTGAATGGGCAGCACTCAAAAGTCTTAGTAAACGCAAAGATGTTGTTATCAAAGCGACCGACAAAGGCGGTGCGGTAGTTGTTTGGCGGACCGACCTTTACCGACAAAAGGCTTTTCGGCAACTTTCCGACACCTCTTTTTATGCCAAAGTTGACAAAGATCTCACTTCAGCCAATCAAAAACCGGCAAAAAACTATTCAGGGTCTCGTTGACAAACAAGAATTACCAGTGACCGCTAAAAATCTTATTGTTACTACTCCTAGGACTTCACACATTTACTTTAAACCTAAGATTCACAAACCAAACAATCCTGGCCGACCAAATGTTTCTGCTTGTAGTTGCCCTACTGAACTTATCTCTAGTTACTTAGATGGGATCATGGTGCCTATCGTTAAATCTTTACCATCGTACATCAAAGATACTAACGACACATTGGAAATTTTTCGCGATTTCAATTTCTCCGGCGAAAACAAACTTATTTTCACTATGGACATTTCTTCTTTATATACCGTAATTCCCAATAACGAAGGACTTCAGGCACTTGGGTTCTTTTTTTCGACCAGTGCACTATTAAAGAACTCAGCTCGGAAACACTGTTCCGTTTAGCCGAACTAGTTTTGACACTGAACTGCTTTTCATTTGCCGATAACCCCTACAAACAGGTCAACGGCGTCGCCATGAAAACCAAAATGGGACCTAGCTACGCCAATCTTTTCGTAGGTTACTTCGAAAATCAATTTTTCAACCAATTTAATGGCACTAAACCTGAACTTTATGGCCACTACATCGACGACTGTATTGGCGCTACTTCATCTAGCAAAAAAGAACTTGATCATTTTATAACTTCTGTCAACTCCTTTCACCCTGCACTGAAATATACCTGGGAAATTTCTGAAATTTCAATCACTTTTCTCGACGTCAAAGTTTCAATCAATGGCAACGGCCTGTCAACCAGTGTGCACTACAAACCTACAGATTCCCACAGTTATTTGTTGCATTCATCCTCTCATCCTTCCCATGTTAAAAACTCCATCCCGTTCTCTCAATTTCTTAGACTTCGGCGTTTATGTAGTGATGACTCCGATTTTTCCAGCAAATCAGAGGAAATGTGTCATTTCTTCAAGAATCGTGGCTATCCTGATTCTGTTGTCAACACAGCTCCGAACACCGTGCTCAACAGATTGATCGACAGTCAGCACTGCAAACATCACAGAAAAAAAAATGAGAAAATTCCATTTACACTCACTTATCATCCACATAACCTCGCAGCCAAAAACATCATTTTAAAGAACTTTAAGTTACTCCTAAATGACAACGAAACAGGAAGAATCTTTTCACAACCCCCATTGGTTTCATTCAAACGGGACAAAAACATAGGGAGCTTTCTAATTAGAAGTGTACTTAAATCTGATGATCAAACAGGTGCTTTTAAATGCGCGCACAAACGATGCAACACTTGTCCTTTCATTCACAATGCGGACAAAATAACAGGACCCAAGCGATCCATTAAAATCACTGATCGTTTTACATGCACCTCTGCGAATGTTATCTATTGCATAACATGCACCTTATGCAAAAAGATATACATTGGTGAAACAGTGAGGAGATTAGGGGACCGTTTCCGCGAACACCTACGAGACGTTGAAAGAAATGACAAGGATCGAAACCAGTCGCCCGACATTTCAATCTCCCTCATCATTCTAGTCAACATATGACGATCTGTGGCCTTTCCCTACACCAGGGTAACACGGAAAGCCGTAGAAATCTAGAACAAAAATTCATTTTTCAAATCGGCACACTTAATCCCCACGGTATCAACGTACGCTTTTCATTCAATTAATTTATTCTTGTTTTCCACGTTGCCATGTTCCCACCAATAGCATAGCTCCACCACTCCCTATATAAACCAAGGGCAACCGACAATTCCTTGATTTGCTCTGACGAAGGGCTAACGCTCAAAATGTCAGCTTTCAATCTCTTTACTGTGGCCAATTTACCTTATCAACTCAGTTGATAAATCCAAAATTTTGTAAAATAAAGAAATGACTAATACTACTCACTGAAATAAAACACACTTTCAAAGTAACCTTTAAAATAATCCTAAAAATAAATGGAGTGATGGCCATAAAAAAAAGAAAACCGGAAAACAATAAAAATGAATGTTATACATAAGGAAATAACTCATCAACTGAGGCCTTACAAAATAGCTGCAACTTCAGCAATCTCCGGATAAAAATAAACTGTTGACCGAAACCACAAGTGGTGGACCAGTGAGTAACACACAACGCAAATGGTCGTAACAATTTCTTTAAAGAGATGAAACGACCATCCGCGATGCAGAATACACCCAAAAAAACTAACAACTAACGAACCAACTTTAGGAAAGCATCTGACGATACATGAACAATAAAATAAAGTAATAAGTAAATTGTCTTTTTGACACCAACTTAACTACTTCACAGCTCACAACGTTCAAGTTCAAGTTGTTTTCAATGTTCAAATCGTTTCGAGTTTTTGACGATGAGGCTTGACAGTGATGCTTGACAGGAGTTATACAATGCCTGCAATTCCTGTCAAATGAACTTGGATGGAACCACCGCGGACGGGTTGCACGACAAATTGTTTTTGCGTGACAAAAACAATTTGCACGCAACCTGAGCGTGGGCGGAGGAGCAGCATGTGGATAACGTAATCCATAATGCTGTCTTAATATACACAGTTTTTCTCAAGTTAGATCCTGCTTCTAGTAAAAGAATATAACTATAGCACTTGCCACTTTACTGCGCTTAACTAAAGTGTTTGTGCTTTCTTGGGTAAGCTTCTTCTTGACATACGCATCAGCTGCCATAAGTTGGAGAAGTTGTTTCAGTAAGTACTTTGACCTGACGATGACTGACCACTTGAAAAAGACAACTTTGCTTCATAGTTCCAAAATGCAAGGCAAAACATGACCATTACGAGCTTATTACTCTATTTTCAAAATATTGGTATTAACTGTAAACGAAGCTTATTTTAAAAACTTTTTCATATACCTTAATGACATTGATCTTTCATATCTTAAAAAGATACCATTAGCTACCATTAAAGTCTGGTTTCACACTTTCTTAGAAAAACAATGGTGATCCGGCTGACAACTCTCAAAATTGACGTTACTGATAGTAAGAATTGCTCTAAACAACGAAATAGGATAAAGTACATGACTAACAATGGCAGAGAAGGCTTCCTCTAAAGCTGTACAACTAACACTATCTCATGAGACGAACTGACAAACTTAGACGAATGTGAGTAAACAACCGACGGTCTCCTATACAACTGAAGGAACTGGTTCAATGTCCAAATTTCAAAAAAGTCTAACGAAAACAGCAAAATATTGATCAATCTTAACTCAGCATGTAACAAAGAAAAAGTTACCGGTATATGAACTGTTGAGTTCGGAAACTCAAGCTTTTAAGAGTGAGACTGCTCAACGACTCTGAGAATCATTTATTTTCTTCGGGATTGATTGAAAGTTTCAAGAAGGCGCTTATCCAAACTTTTTTCTACAGGCTCCCATGTAGACTGATTTTTTGGATAGCCTGCCCATTTCACGAGATACCGATTTTTCCCATCGACTACACCATGCTTTAGAATTTTCGCAGCAGCAAAATTGTTTCATTGTCTACCAAATCTTTCTGCGACTGCTCATTCGACTGGAGAACTCGCGCGCTTGGGGACAAATCTCCTGAAATATGCGATGACTCTCTATCACCCTGCAATTCCTCAACAAAACTATCCTTGGGAATGTCTGACTCATGAAGATCAGGTTGGTTAGGATCATCAAACAATGGTGGTTCGATTGGTCTCAAACTGGGATCAACAAATGGTTTCATTCTATTGGCATGAACGACTGCAAAGGTGACTTTCTTGTTAGTGTCAATACGTAAGCGAAAATGAACGGGTGAAGACTTTTCAGCAATCCTATATGGTCCCAACCAGTTATGCAACAACTTCTTCTAGGACCCTTTTTTAGTTCTACGGTATAAACCCAAACTTTCTGACCAACTTCAAACTCGGGATCTCTTGCATTCCGATCATAATTATCCTTTATTCTCTGCTGAGCACGTTGCGTGTTCTCTCTTGCTAAATTCTGAGCTAATTCTACATTTTCAACAATGCGCTTACGATACTCAAGCACAGAAGTAGTGAGATCTTCATCTGTGGGGTTCAAAAATTGGACATTTTATAACGGTAAAGGGCACTCGCGACCATCAGTACAAACAGTAAAATGGCGTGTCTCCAATTTGTTCTAGGTGCAAAGAGGATAAGAGGAATAAACTCATCCCAATCTTTCTGATTGCGTGGAACATACATTAAAAGCGACTGACAAAAAGTGGAATTAGACCTTTCTACAAGTCCATCTGTCTGTGGATGATAACTACGGTGTTAACTTTGTGAATCTGAAAAACCTCACAAACTTCCGCTAACCGGAATCTCTGGATTATCACTCGTTTATTGATCTTGTACCAGTTGTCCTAATTATTAGCTATGCGAGAGGTTTTGCGCCCAAGTTAGGTTATAGCTAAGCTGACCTCAAAAACGTTCCTTAGAAGGTGTGGTTGACGGAAGGCCATCCACGTTCCTTACTTAGTTCTGTTCCTTAAGGTACAACTTAGAGCTACCACCCTAGCCTTGCTTGCAAAGTACAAGATGTAAAGAAGAAGTAGAAGTAGAGGTGACTAACAGAGTTGAATGCTCTTAATATAACAGCTAAACTTAATCTTTTGTTTACGTCATTCTTGGTGGTGGTCTCGATATTTTCAAGATACAATAAAACATGTCTCAAAATCTTAATCCGTGTTGACATTGTTTGCAAATGTGACCGCCTGTGTTGATTTCACGATCAGAACGGCCAAGGTTACTAATTTTACAACGTAAAGTAAACATGCAGATTAGCACAATTAGGAAACTCCAGAACATCAAGAATTTCACTTCACAACAACTGTTAGGGCTTAAAGGGTTAAATAGACTAAATGCCATAGAATTTCTACGATTTCTACGAAATGCCTCATCCTAACCTCCTGAAAGTATTCGTTTAGAATTGCCAAGCGATTAAAAATAGGGTAGTGGCTTTGCAACTGATTAGATCTGCGAGCTTTCAAGAGCATAGAATGAAAGCGCCATGTTCTGTTTTTTGACCATGTTCTCGACACTGAAAATTTCGTAATTTCAGTTGACTCACGGACAAAAAAATTAATTCCCTGCAAGAAAAACCAGTTCTTCCCCGCAAAACACAAAAAAAATCGCCCATTTACAAAATTAAACTCCCGGAAATATTCGTGGTACCCGGTACTCTATAAATATATATACTACTCACAAGGCTTGCAATTTCCAGAACTTTCGGTTAGTAGACATAGACATAGACAAAGACGTACTTTATTTGTTCACGCAGGTTAAAAGAAGGCAGCCAGAGGCTGATGTGGACCTGCGATTACAGTTCCTTATGAATATAGAATTAAAACATAAAATATCTAGAAATCTAAAAAATAATGAAACAGTAGAATCGCAACCGATGGAAGCTAGAATTATTGCGATTAAAAGTGTATCTAGCAGAAAATTATAAAAGCATACGAAAATGAATAAATAAGTAAATAAATGAGTAAATAACAAGTGAATAAAGAATGCAAACTGTACTAGCTCTTAAAAATAATAAAAGTTAATGTCCTTGTTGGAGAGCAAACACGATTTTTTCCAGGAGCTTGGTGTCTTTCTTTAGTTTTTCTTTAAAGTGCCCTAGTTTATGAATAGTTTGATATAACTTAGGGAGGGTATTCCACGGAGTAGAACCCCTGCATCTGATGGAATTCTGGCCTATGGAGCAGTTGAACCTAGGTACAAGGAGGTTTAAGGACTTTCTTGTGCTATGATGTGCAGTGTCTCGAACCTCCTGCTATAAACCTTCGATAACTCGAATTCCCGATAACAGGAACCTTTTACGATTTTCCTTGAAGGTTCGAGTTTTCGGGAGTTATTTATTTTTATCACCATATTGTTGCCCTGCGATGCGTGTTTGCACGCGCACGGGTTTCAACTGGATTCCTTCGTGTGCCAAACAAGCCGCTTGGGACTCGTGAGTTCAAATTTGCATGGAAAACTGCAGTCTTGAGATGCCTTTGAGAAGGCAATTTGTGCTGATCATAGGTAGAAACAAATTTTCCATCAGTTTCGAAAGTTTGTGCTGGATTTTAAGGGTCAGTCCGCTGACGCAAATGAGTCAAAATCAGGCCAAATCAAACTGCAAAGACTGTTCTTTCGGAAACCGGGATTCTTTTGTCAAACGCACGAGTTAAGTAAATTAATTTGGGCAAAATTCCAGGCACGTCGGTAATTTTAGGTTCTGGAAATTGTAAGTCTTGTGACTATATATTTATAGAGTAGGTCAAACTTCAAGAAAGTAAGTAAGTAAGTAAGTAAAGTCTTTATTTAACGAGGGTAGCACTAAAATAGCATAAAAATACTAACAAACCAGTGGCCCTCTAAAACCGGAAACCGGGATTCCGAAGCCGAAGTTTGACGAAATCCCAAGCACGTCGGTAATTTGAGGTTCTGGAAATTGAAAGCCTTGTGAGTTACATATATTTATAGAGTAGGTCAAACTTCAAGTTTCTAAACCGCCCCCCGCCCCCTGCCCAGAACTTTAAATCGACAAACCAAGCCCATAATAACAAACATTAACACAGTGTTCATGTTTCTAAGCGTTTTTATTTGACTTTCATCCAATCAAAAAGCCGTAAATATCGTATTCTCAAGATCCTTTGTTCACTACCAAAGCGGCCATTAATCAGTACAGCTAGCAGAGGTCCACAACACAGAGTCGGTGGTTCTCGGAAGCCTAAAGGGTTCGCCTTTAAAAAACGCTTTTTTCACTCCTGGAGCGTGACAGCCAGAGAAATGCATGTTTCGAAATGCCTCAGTCGGTTTAAAGTGCGTGCAGATGTCAAAGATTGAATCTTTAAAGATAGTAGTGACTGGGAAATTTATTTCCTTCTGTGATATTACAGCCGTAAATTTTATGGTCAGATGGTGCCTGTTTGCTTCTGAAATAAACTGATCTATTTCGTCTCTTTTTGTGTCCCACAAGGAGAACACGTCATCGATGTACCCTATCCACTCGAGGGTTTTATCTTGCGTTAACTGATAATTTCTGATTCTACCCTGGACATAAAGACGTTGGCAAAAGCAACTGCCACTTTGGTGCCCATTGCGGTACCGGGGTTTGGATATAGTTTCTTCTATTGAACTGGAAAGAGTTCTCCTGGAGTATCAGTCTAAGCATCCCTCTGAGTGAATTTATGGGAATGGGAATGTCGTTCTTTTCGAAGGCTTCGTATGCTTTGCATACAGTGTTTATTTCTCCCTCTTAAGGAATATTGGTGTACATGCTGGTGACATCCATTGAAACTAGAATCGCGTTTTTTGGAACTATCCTCTCTGGTAAACTATGTGGTATCTTTTAAGTAAGATTTTTGTGCTTTAGCGATAGGCTGAAGGATGTGGTCTAAGAGTGATGATGTGCGTTCTGTTGAACTCTCGGTTCTGAAAACGCTCGATAATTTGAACCGAAACTGGCTTCCCTTTCCCAGTCAAACACTGTAAATTTAGTCCCGATTTTTTCGAACCTTCCGGTAATTCGAACCAATTCTTTTCTCAGGAGGTTCGAAAAATCTGGATTCCTCTGTACGTGATATGAAAGCACGGATAGGGTACCTAAGAAAGTCAAACATGAACACTCAAATTAAGTGGAAAAGGAAGCAGCTTGATATCTCGGATCACACTCATTATTACTTTTCCACTTCCGATGATTTCTCTTCTTGATTTGTCTTAGTTTGAACTTTAGTGATCTTGGTAGTTAATTATAAAGGGTTAATAGGTTGCCTTCTTTCAACGCGGTGTCAAAGTCACGGAAGTTTTTGACGATGTTCTCTCGAGCGGACAGCGCAATGTTTAAGTTCTGACAATGTTTAAGTTCTAAAACGTTTTCAAGCCGCCCTGGTGAAAATGGCAAGAAGCACATAAGACCCTAAAATGTGCTCTTTAATACGAAAACTGGCCATAGCGTATTCAGTAAAACGCAGTTTAACACAGTTTGTTTACCATACTTTTCAGCTACATGCAGCCGGGAATTTATTGAGTTATACCCATTTTTATTTATATTTATTTTAATGCGTTTGCCACAGAATCTACATTGAGAGATACTTAACAAAAAGCATTCAATACGTAACAAATAACAAAAAAGAAAAAAAAGCCAAAGGTAAGTGGTGGTGGTGGTGGGGGGGGGGGGTGGTTACAGGAGAAAGGAACAGAACTTTCGTCCCAATTGCGACCTAAAATGTCAGAAATTCAACAAAACTGAAGGGGTCACCGACTTCATTTGAGAGAAAAAGAATATGGAAAAATAACTGAGAAGGAAAAAGGGACCACACAGGATAAAGAAAAATTTCTTTGACGTCGGTGGAATTCGATACAACATTTTATGGAATGTACATGCTATAAAAAGGACCCTATCTGGATAGTTTTCACATATTACTTAACACCGAGAAAGTTAACGAAAGATTTAAAAGGCAAAAAGAAAGAGAGAACGAAAACAGCACTGAAATGGAAAGAGTTTACATCCTTTTGTTTGTAAGTACAAACCATTGTTACTTGAAAATGTTTTAGTTGTTTAAAAAAAATTGAACCATTTTTTGCCCTCGAGTTTTGCATATAATTTTACATGGTCACCAAAATTTTTTATCTTTGTTCCTCAAGTCTGCCAGTATACCGATTTCCGATATTTTTAAACTTGCTACTGTTTCCCGCGTAAGTTAGAACTATTTCAAGCTACCCTTGAATGGACATTTTGTTCTATAAAGATGTCTTTATAACCGAATAAATTCCCAAGACAACGTTATGAATGACATAGGAATTAAGGTGGTGGGGGATACATGGCAATGAATTTATTCTTAAAGCAAAATATTGGTAATGGTGTTACTTTTAAAAACTCTATATCTTGGACGTTCGGAAGCCGAATCCGCTGAAACTTAACAGAGATATTGGGGAATACTGAAAGTGCATAAGGATTGCGTTATTGAACGGATCGGGCTTTGCGGAAATGCTGTAAGCCACTAAAGTTAATTTGTTTTAAAATATGGTTTTGTGTCCAAGTTTTCTCCTCAAGAAGAACACAAAAAGAACTTGATTTTACCACTCAGTGATCAGTCAAAACCTTTTTTGTGTCATATCAGACTCCGATTTTTTTTCTTGCACTCATCTTAGCGCCGATGCAGCTCTCTGAGCGGAATTTTTTCACCTGCTGCTTTCGGAGTCTTCCAGTCTTGCGATATCACTGCTTTTCTCTGGTCGACCTCGGCATTTTCGAGCAAAAAACACGTGTATCATTTTTTTTCGATGTGGATTTGTATTTCGTTGCAAAATATTCTGGTTTGCATAAATATAAACGTTTCCATCAGCTCCAGCTTAAAATTCTGAAAAGCAGGTGAAGGGAAGGCAACTTATTTTATTACAAACAAAGGTATAAGAGAGTATTAAAGGTTAGATATATTTTACAAAAGTGGTGCTATTGTTTCCAACAAATAAAAACGGGCGTATGGCGTGTTCAGAAGCTACGAGCCTAGTAGAGTAATTTCACAAACCGCGATTCTTATATGCTAATAAGAAACGTTAAATGCAAGAAGCACGCACCAAAAAAAAAACATTGTTTTAAATTTTAAATTGCGTACATTCTGGTGTATGATAGACTATCTGAATGGTTTACACGGACAACAGTCAACGGCAACAAAGAAATGGGATTAACCCTTTTTTTTAGATAAGGAAATGATTTTTGTTAACTGTTCTGATATTGCGGGAAAACGCCACCCAATGCTTACAGGATCTATATTTGTAACCGGCATTTTAAAAACAGACGTTTACTTTTCGATGTCGGTTTTATATTGCGATTTCCGCATTGAAAGATTACTTGCTTACAAATTATTATAATATGATTTAACAGAAGATAATCCCCTCTAAAGAAACCAAAAATTATGTTAGTGGCATTTAAGACGTCAAGGTCCTTAAAGAAGTCTTTTAACCATATTGTTACTGAAAGCCAAAAGTTTCTAGAAATTTCACAGTAAATAAATAGATGCCCGAGGGATTTTTCTGACATGCAACAAAAGGTGCAAGTGGGATATGAGACTATGCCCATTTTGTAAAGGGCTTTGCTGGTATAAATGATTCTATTCAGAAACTTGTATTGAAATTCTCTGGTTTTAGAGTCCAGGGTATCGCTCCTCGGAAGAAGATATATCTTCTGACAAGGTAGATGAACATTTGGAGATGTTTCTTCGTATTTGCGTTTTGACTTGGGGGGCGATTCGACTTTATTAATAAGATTCCAATATAGCACCCCGGAAGGGGAGGGAAAGGGGGCATCTTAGGAGATATTATTGTTTACGATTGGATTTTGTAACTGCCCCTTTAAGAGGTTCTTCCATTCTGGTGCGATGGAATCGAAAATAATAATCAGAAAGAAATATTCCGAAGCTGTTAGGTTTTTATTTTTTAAAGTGTTCAATGTCTGTAATTTACCTTAGTCAGATAGAACATCACACAATTTCGTTATGCCTTTTTTAATAATTTTATTTCTAAACAATGGTTTTACGCCAACACAAATGAAACGATTGTTCCAAATGATTTCGTTTAGGACATCAGAGTGTGTGGTGATCTGCCTAGTTTTATAGGTTGCCGGGCATTCGCTGAGGCATTCTTTGTAAAACTTCCGGAGTGTCTTTGGGAGGAATTTTACATCATAGTTACATTTCAGAAGAAAAGAACCACCAAAATGTGAAAGATGAGTTCAGTGGCTTAATCTTAACTCGGTAAATAGGTAAACTCCGCTCTTAACTCGGCAAATAGGTTTAGCGGAGTTTACCTAGTTAAAATTTTGTGCTGGATTTCGAGTTGGATTTTCCAGTTGGATCTCGAGTTGGATTTTTGAGCTGGATTTGATACTGTCAGAGAATAAACCAGTATAATGCTGCAACAAATCGCCATGAGATTAAAAGAGGTTGACAGGCTAGACACGACTCCCGCTGTTTCGTGATGTAATAGATCTTTGACCTTTGGAGTTTAGCTCTGACAAGTATGTCTTTTAGAGATTTTTTCTCTCCTGTGGGAGATGAAAGGCGAGTAGTAAATTGGGCCCGTATGGCAGATTTCCTGGCTTCTGATTGGTCGAGAGGTTGCCCTAGTAACAGACCGCGGAAACCGCGGACCAGATGGAAAAAGGGATCGCGGGCTCATGCAACCGGAAGTCACGTGATTTGGAATGGGAAACCGCTGACGAGTGTGAAAAAGGGATTGCGGGCTCATGGGAACCGGAAGTCACGTGGTTTTGAATGGGAAACCGCTGACCAGGTGGAAAAAGGGATCGTGGGCTCAAGGGGAAGTAAAACCACTGAGAAAACGCGGGCTCAAAGTCCAAAGTCCAATTTTTGGAACGGGGGTAACCGGAAAACAAGACAAAAATGAATAAATCACATTTTTTATTGATTTGTTTTACAATAACTGTGGTTTGTGTTCCTCTTTGAGAAGTGTTCCTTTTATGATGAGGTTACTGAGAACTCAAAATGTTCTTCATGTGTGAAAGGACTTCGCTTGGGGTGTGGCCAAGAAAATGGGGTATGTTGCTGATTGTATCCGGATTCTTGAAGATTTTTCCCCAGAATCCTTCAATGGCTTCGGTGCCTGTGTGACAAATACCATACCACAGATGACCATTCCAGATACGTTCGACTTCTTTCACAAATTGGGGGTCTTCTTTCCAATCGTAATTGAGGATTTGAATGACTGTGGTGGAATGGCCTTGTCGGATGTAAACACATTTGGTGATTAGATGAGGATTCTTTCTCCAGTTGTCAGCACAGGCTACATGACAGGGGAGTCGGCAGCAGGTCAATAGGATTTGATTGCTGACATCTTTGCGACAGACGACACACGGGTCCTCAGGGAAAGGATTCAGTTGTTTCATGTTTGAAATGACTTCGCTTGGGGTCTGGCCAAGAAACTCAATTTGTTCAGATGAGCAATACCTGGGATGGTGTTTTCCCCAGAACCCTTGGACGCCTCCCAAACATATGGGTTCACCGCACTTCAATTCATAACCGATACCATACCAGAGAGGAAGGAGGTGATGTGTGATTCCCGGATAAGTATGTTGGAACCAGTGACGTTTGACTTCTTTCATAAATTGGGGGTCTTTTTTCCATTCTTCATGAAGGATTTCAAGGACTTGGAGGCTAGTTCCGTGTAGACATCTAAAGCAAGGCGAGTCAGGATAGGTACTTTTTTTTCCCTGCTGTTTGGCACAGGTTAGATGACAGGGTTGTTCGCAGCACATCAAAATGGTTGGTTTGGTGACAGGTTTCTTACACACCAGGCATGGTTGGGGTTGAGCCATCACTTGTTGGGCTTTTGAACTGGATCATCCATGAGTTGAAGTGTGAAATGAGACGGGGGTTTTTATAGAGAAACAAAAGGGTCACGTGGGAGGGAAGGGACCAATGAGAGAAAGGCCCCATCATGCTTTGGGAGGGGAAGAGGTGGGGGTACCCCCCTCCCCCCTCCTTAGATAGACCATGGTGCATTGCGCGGATCGGGGTATATAAGTCAAGGGAGGCCACAGGACGCCATTCCTAGCTTTGAGTTCGGTCTGTGTGAGTTATGTCAGTTGAGGCGAACATGTCCGAAACGAGAAGGCTCTTGGGCTCCTTAACCAGTGCTGTGAACGTGGGGGGTGAGGAGAGTTTAAGGAGTAGAGTGCCACGGGAGCGAACACATACTGAGAGAGTAGCCTGGAGAATGCACGAAAGGAGAGAGGAGACATGGAGGCCCTTGAACCGGCGGCGCGTGGCGGCGTTCATTGAACTTTATTTGTTGTCTGTGGTGTACATGGAAAATGCCCACCGTCACGGTTATCAAACCAGGGCGTCATGCAAAATGTTGAACAAAGCGTTGGTCCATAGAGTCATCCCGTGGATCAACATGAACCGTAGCTGGACCAGGGACGAGAGCCAGTGGCCCATCAGTGTAGAACACTTTCGGGAATTGGACAATTATTTGGTCAACCATGCCCCTAGTATTCATGCGGGCTTTCGCTGGCAGAACATTATTTATTTTTTTGAAGAGATGAAGAAGGACCAGGAGCGGTGGCGTCGGTTGGATGAGATGGAGAGAGATGCGATGGAGTCGGTCCGACGTTGTTTGGAGTTTTGAACATTTGTTAATAGACTGGAACATTTTGTTGGAACATTTAATTATGTGAGTCAAGAACCAGAGTACATTTTGTAAGTAAAGTTTTTTTAATTAAAAAAGAGTTGATGTTACAAATGGTGGTCTGTATTCTTTGCCACGCTGGGTGGGGCGCTCCTATTTACAATTGAAAAAAGCTATCTACAATTTGAAAAAATAAAAAGCAAAAGCTATGTACAATGGGAAAAAATAAAAAAAGTAAAAAAAATTAAAAAAGAAAGCTATGTACAATTCCAAAAGTAAAAACTAAGAAATTACAAATGAAAGTCTTCCAGTTCCATACGTAATTGATCAATGTTCTCGGGTAGACAGAAGGTGCGGTTGAATAAGGCTTGAATTTCGGCTCGGGTTTTCTCGTCCACATCCCGGGATCCCACAATAGCACTGCTTTGATGAAGGGTGGGCTTTTTAGGTCCCCAAGGAACAAATTGACTGCCAGTGACCAGGGTGGCGGCATTCTCATTGACTTGGCAGTAATGGTCCGAGCGGTACCATGATTGACTGGGTATGTCAAACAGGTAGACGGGTTTGCCTTGATCCATAGCCAATTGCACCGTCCAACCAGTGCCTCCTTTCACACGTTTATGATCCGGTTCCAAGATGCCAAAGGCATAGATGGTATGGGCTTTTTTGGCCAATTGATAATTACGTTGCAGCAATTGCAAGGTGTAAAAATGACTGGGCATTTTTTTGCCTAGTTTCTCCGCTGCCTGGTGAAGATGGGGGTTGGCCAGCATCAGGACTTCCACCGTAGAAGGGGTGATGAAAGTGGATCGAGGATGGTTCGGGGGGACGAGGACTTCTAGTTGCATCCCAAAGTGTTTGGCCTGTTCTTCCACGAGGGCATCCGTACCTTTGGCTCCCCCTGTGTAGACCACATGGCCATGACCCACTTGCAGTTCCAAGGCACCGAGATCTTGTTCTCCGATCATGATGTCTGGGGGCATGGCTTTTGAGAATGAAGATCTAGTGACCAAGGGACCGTCTTAAATAGGGACAACGGACCAATGGGAAGACAAGAGGTCCTTATTTGGATTGAACAAGCTGACCAATGGGAAGATAACAAGTCCTTATATGGGTAGGATAAGCTGACCAATGACAGTCAAGGGTCTAAGGTATAAAAAGGCAGGGTCGGTAGGGGTGACATCAACCTTTGAGTACGATGTCTGTCGATCGGAAGAGAAAATCAACCCATCCCCCAGAGGGGAAAAAGAAGAAGAAGGCCATTCAACATATGACGCCCGTGGACTGTGATCCTGTGGTGTGCGACGTGGTGGAAGACACCCGAGCTGCTGTGGAAGATATGATGAAAGAATTGAATGACATGGTGGAGCAATCACCCCCATCACCTCAATTCACCTTGACGACCGTGTATGATCCTCCCAGTTCAGTGGACACTATGGTATGTCCTTACCATGAGGTGCGTTTGGAGGCCCGAGAATCTCAAAAGGGATGGAAGTATGTGAAATGTCCCATGCAACCGTGTTTGCTGTTTTGTGGTCAAGATCAAGTTCTGGAGTATATGAAAGCCGTGTATAGTCAACCTCATGTAGAAGTGTTGGACATGTGGGGTGGTTTACAATGCTTTTGCCGTGAACCCGCCACGCTACAACAGAGTCATTCGACCCAGAACCCCGATCGGTTGTTTCTGACTTGTTCCAAGAAAACGTGTGGCTTCTTCCGATGGGCCGATCAACCCTTGGGTTCCAAGTACTGGACGTGGTTTCATGACAACCCTCCCAAAAAAGCCGACCAACAAGCTGAACCACCCACCCGTGATGCTCAAGGATATCCCAAGAGGGGCTATGACATCCCTGGCCCGCCCCCTCGAGTCCAGAGCAAAGAGGACGTGGAACGAGAACGACCCCTGACAGACTATGAGAAACAATTGTTACGAGAAATTCAAGAGCTCAAGAACCGTCAAGAAATGATGGTAGCCCCAGCTCCACCACCCCCCAAGTACAGTGACAGTGTAGAGAACTGGCAGAAAGGTCTAGAGACCGTCAGTTACGGCCGTCTAGGTCTCTTTTAAAATGAGAGAACGAATAAAAGTTTTTATCAATGTCACCATGGAGTCTGTATGTGATGCGTGGGAGTCTATCTTGTCCCTGGGGCAATGGCAATGTCATCAAACCCTTTGTCAAGTCTTATATGATCATCAACCCGGCACCCAAATCCCCATACCCCCTTGTCCCGAGGACACGCATCCTCTTCACCTCTTTGAAGAAACTCATGTGGACCGTAACCTATATCGATGGGTGGTGTTTGTCTTATGGTTAAAAGCTCACCCAGAGGCATGGCGATGGTATCGAATCATTCAAAAGCAGCATCCCCACACAGTCCCCACCATATCGACCTTATGGGATGAATGCCAGAACGTATGGCCCCTCGCAAGAAAAAGGTCTCCCCATCATGGTTGAAGCGTTACCACGATCCTCGAGCCCCCGGCAGTTTAGGTGGGGTGCAACGGTTTGCTAAAGCCCATCGTCTCCCTTTGAAAAAAGCTCAACGGGTCTTGGAACGGGATTTGGCCTATACGTTACATAAACCACGACGTCGTCGTTTTCCCACCGTCCCCGTCATTGTAGGAGGATTAGATGATCAATGGGTCGCGGATTTAGTGGAAGTGCAACCCTTGGCCAAGTATAATCGGGGTATACGCTACTTGTTGACGGTCGTGGATGTCTTGTCCAAGTACGCGTGGGTCCAACCGTTGAAAGACAAAACCGGGGTGGCGTTGGTCCATGCCTTTGACAAGATTTTGAAAGGACGACGTCACCCGAATCGATTGCAAACGGATCGAGGGAAAGAATTTTACAATCGGACCTTTCAACGATGGCTTGACGAGCAAGGCATTCAACATTTTTCGACCGAAGGGGATGCCAAAGCCAGTGTCGTGGAACGATTTAATCGCACCTTGAAAGAACGGTTGTACCGTTATTTTACTGCGGCCAACACCTTACGCTTTGACGATGTCTTACCCGAGTTGGTGCAAGGGTATAATGCGACCCGGCATCGAAGTATTGGTATGCCCCCCGAAAACGTGACGTGGGACAACGAAGAAGCCGTGTGGAAACGATTGTATGCCAAACGATTAAAAGGCCAGAAAAAACCTACATTCAAAGTCGGGGATCGTGTCCGTCTCAATAAGATTCATCGTACCTTTGAAAAAGCCTATCTACCCGGTTGGACCGAAGAAGTGTTTGTGGTGCATCGGGTGATCCCGGGATCTGTGCCCACGTATAAGATTCGCGAATGGGATGAGACCCCCGTCCAAGGTACGTTTTATGAAGAGGATTTACAAAAAGTCCATGTGTCCGAGGTGTTTCGCATTGAAAAGGTACTTAAGCGACAAAAAGATCGTTGGTTGGTCAAGTGGAAAGGGTGGCCTGACAAGTACAATAGTTGGATTCGTAGTCAAGACGTCACGTCTCTCCAACCACCCCAGAGGAAAAGCCCACCCAAACGACAACTGAAGACTAAAGAGACAAGCCCACCCAAAAGACGACGACGTGACTAAAAACAATGACATTGGTGCCCAACTCTTCGTTTTACGTGACGTTGATGAGTCATGCGAGTACCAAAGAGTTTCCTGGGAACAAGAGTCATCATTTCAGAAACCGATTGCCTAAACCCATCCGATTTGTGGGACGAGGATGGATGGTGGGTATGGTGAGTTTATCCTTACCCACCATTCCAGTGATAGCGGAAGAAGGAGGCGTGGGTGATTCCCATCCTCTGTTGTACGTACGATGGCACGAACGGGTGTATGCCGAAGACGATCAAGGCAACGATCGATGGTGGCATCAACGTCGCGAACTCACTGTCTACGGGCGAGATATGAGAAAGGAATTGGCCTCGTCGACGGGATCGCACTTTTTTCATCAACTGGTGTACCGTTACGTGCAAGCCCGTGCCAAAGAAACCGAACCCAAAAACAAATGGGCCGAGGACAATGGCGTCAAATTATACCCAACGTTTGAATGGACCTCCGAAGGGGATTTGTTGTTGAATACCGTCAATGTGGATTACAAACGACAAGTGGCACGCGTGTTATGGGGCAGAACCTTGGCGCTGAGAATGGGATGGATTGAACAAGTGTCCCCCGGCCAGTATCGATTGGGACCCAATCTCTTGCAAGAATTTCATACGGACTCCATTCCCACCCCGTCCGATGTCCTGGATGGCAGCAACAAGCCCGCCTTTTGGAAAGTGGATGGGGATTATCTGAACTTGAGTATGACGTGTAATTGGCGGTTTGTGAATGTGAACCAGACCTTTCGTCCCTCGTTGGAATTTCCCTCCACGCGTCCTTTGCACGTGTATTGTGATGTAGGCACCAGCAGCATGGTAGGGGGTCGCATCACCGATCTCTTACGAGAAATCAAGTACCAGCCTCAAAACACCACCCACTTTGAACCTCGACATATTCAATATATCCCAGTACGCAACGAAGTGGTGGAAATCGTCGAAACCCAGATGGCCGAAACCAATGGGGATCTGGTGAAATTTGGTGAAGGGCGTACCCTCCTGACCCTCCACTTTAAAAGGGAAGTGGTGGTGTGAAGAAGAAAGACAACATGTCGTTCTACGTGACGTTACCCAGTCATGTCAACCGACGTGAATTTCCCAACAACCAACCTAATTCCTTCAAGATTCGTTTACCTCAACCGTTACAGCTCACGGGAGGTGGATGGCAAGTGGGGTTGAGTGCCATTTCCTTACCAGATGCTCGCGTCAATTTGTATGAGTTGGTGAAGAAAAATGGGTACGTCATGGGGACGTCCTGGGGCCAAACCTATCCCAAACCGGGTGCAAAAGACGAGGAAATGACCTCGCGAGTAGACACCGCGCGAAGCATCATCAATGACGTCCAAGATTTGGATTGGGTGGTGGATGGCGTGAGTTTCATGAAAGCCATCATTACTCACTTGGAACAACAACGTATGGAAATGGCCATTCAAGGTGGTCGGTTTACCAATGATCAAGGCAAACACACCTACGTCAAGTTCAAGTGGGAAGGCGAGGATCTGCTCATCGACAACACCAATATCTGTCATTGCGGCACCGACACGCCAGCCCTGACCATCTACACCAAGTTGGCGCTCAAGATGGGATGGTTACGTAAAATTGACAATGTGTTGATTTTGGGACCCAACTTACAACAAGAATTCATGGGGGATCAAATCCCCAACATGACAAAACCCGCTGGCAACGATTGGAACGATGTCAACGACGATCAGAGCAAACCGGTCTTTTGGACGGTGCGTTCGTTTTTACCGGATTATTTACAATTGAGTATGAGTTGTAGTTGGCGTTTCACCAACTTGAATGTAGCGTTTCGTTCCGTGGTGGGGGAACCCACACGATCGTTGCACGTGTACTCCGACGTGGCAGGCAGCACGGTGGTGGGCAATCGCGTGACTGATTTGTTACGTGAAATCCAGTACAAGCGAGAAGCACGCGGCAACCTGTATTTTGAACCGTTGCACATTCAATACATGTCTCTTCGTAACGAGGTGGTGGAAATGATTCACGTTCAAGTGGCTGAAACGATTGGTAGAGGAGGAGACTTGGTCAAGTTTGGTGAAGGTCATACCATTGTCACGTTACACTTCAAAAAGACATAAAAAAGAGAGACGAGAAGGGAACCCAAATCAATCATGCCTCCGAAACGACGACGACGACGACGACGCCGACCACAGCGTCCACAAGCGGGGGAAGGGGTCAACGCGGTGATTGCCGGGATTCCTAAGGCCGCTTGGTCCATCACCAAAGGGGTAGAAAAGTTAGCCAAAAAGAATTACCTAAGATCAACGAAGAAACGTATGGAAGAAATGCGAAGTGGGAAACGCAAACGGTGGGCGGGGGAATCGTTTACGTGCAACGTCATGTGAGTATAAAAAGAAAACAAGGATTGTGAAAACAAACAAAGATGCCCAAGACAAGAGTGCGTCGAAGGAGACGAAGAAGGCAACGAGGGGGTCTCTTGCCCCTGGCCGCCCTCATTCCAGCCTTGATTGCTGGAGGAAAAGCTGTGGCGTTGGGTGCTGCAAGTGGTGCCGCGAGTTACGGGGCTAAAAAAGGGTTGGAAGCCGCTTTTCGG
The DNA here is from genome assembly GCA_964030785.1 of Siderastrea siderea. Classification (NCBI taxonomy): domain Eukaryota; kingdom Metazoa; phylum Cnidaria; class Anthozoa; order Scleractinia; family Rhizangiidae; genus Siderastrea; species Siderastrea siderea. The sequence goes on along the minus strand of OZ034971.1, from coordinate 28,792,375 downwards.
AAAAAGCGACGACAATGATAACGGTATAAAAAGGGGGTCACGTGAAGCACAGACAAAACGTTTATCCCTGGTGAAGAAGAAGGCACCATGCGTGGGGGAAGTTTGACACGATTTCGAACCGACGAGTGGTATGATCAACAAGGCAAAGGAGTGATGACCGATCTGATGCGTGGGGGGTTGCAAGGTCTTATAAGGACGCGAAATCCTTTAAAATTGCCTAGTAATATCAAGAGAGGCTTGGAAACGGGTTTGACACGAGGTATCAAACGCAAAGCCGAAGACGTCCTTAAAAAAGAAATCACCAAACAAGCCAAGAAAGCGTTGAGTCATAAGAACGTGAAAGACGCCGTGCGTGTAGCCACTGCCTTATTTCCCAAACAAACCAAACGTGCACGTGATATTTTGGGAGTCTAATGGAACCCGTGCATTCACGACCTCGACGGATTCGTAGTAATCGAGGGTTGTCTCAATGGGGTGGACTGTATCCGTTTTGGAAACTCATGCGACGACGACAACGTGGTGGATGGTTAAGTCCCGAGGTCATGAGAGTCCCCGGGTTTGATTTGAGACAACGTTTAGGACGACGACGCTATAAAAACCCCTCACGACGACGACGGGGTACCACTCGACGACGTTAAACATGCCTGACGTGAGTACGCAAACCGCCCCGGCTCACGAGCGTTCCGAAGGGACCGTCAACCCTGCCTTACGGATTTTCAAGGTGCCACCGACCGACATTAGCATCAATGCCTATCGCATGGTTACCATCCAACCCACCACCACGGGTATCAATCCTATGGAATTCATCATTCCGGGGTTGGACGATTTTGTGGATTTGGGACGCAGTTACTTTACCATGGAATTGAGTTTGAAAAAGGCGAATGGTGCGAACTTGGTGGCCGCGGAGAAATTGTGGCCCGTCAATAATTTGGCCCATTCCATCATCAAACAAATTGACTTGCAGTTGAATGGCACGTTGATCAGTCCACAATCCGACACGTATCATTACAAAGCTTACCTAGAAAACTTGCTGAATTTTGACCGAGAAGATGGCAAGACCGTGTTAGGACCCCAAGGATGGTTCAATCAAGTGGATTTCCCACCCCAATGGACTGCCACCAACACAGACAAAGCAGGAAACCATCAACATTGGCAAGATCTGCCTGCTAATCAACAAGAGGCCTTCAATGCCTCTGCGGCCGAAGTGGAGAAGTATGCTGCAGGTGCCACCCACAGTCTAGTGTTTACCCCGCACTTGGAAGTCTTTCATACCGGCAAACTGTTGGTGCCAGGCATCGAAATCAAGATGAAATTTCATTTCAATGGCCCCAGCCTGTTTTTGAATGGAGTGGGTCTAGCTGGCCGATTGATGGAAGGCGATGTGAAACTACGGTTTCATCTCTGTCAACTGCGTTTGAATGACGCCATCTACCAGAGTATCTCTAGCAAAAGACACAATGAAGGCCAAGTGGCGGCTTACCCGACCGTCCGCAGTGAAATCCGGACTTTCAGCATGCAAAACAACCTGGTCCGCTTTGATATCCCGAACCTGTTTCAAAACAGAATACCTGACCGATTGATTGTGGGATTACTGGACAGCCGTGCCTTCAATGGAGATGTGACCCGAGATCCATTCTGTTTCCAGAAATTTGGTCTGAGTTCCATTAAACAGATTGTCAGAGGAGAAGAGTACCCTTATGAAACCCTGCAGTTAGTGCACAACAATGGCACCCGAGATAATCTAGGCTACTTCCGTTTTCTGCAAGCCAGTGGTGCTTGGTGTAAAAAGAAAGGCAATATGGTAGAACTACTGGATTGGGGCCAAGGTAAAAATTGTACCTTGTTCATGTTTGACAATGTGGCCAATGGATGTGCTGACAGTCAAAACCTCAACCCCAAGCAAACGGGAGATTTACAATTGGTGTTGGAATTTGGAGCTGCCCCCGGTGTCAATATAACCGTACTCGTGTATGGAGAATTTGAGAATTTGCTGGAGATTGACAGGAACGGAGCCGTGTTGTATAACATTTACCAACACTGAAGAAATGGAACATGTGGCCTTGAATAATGTGCAATTGGATTATTTAGCCCGAGACGACCCCCAATTGAACCCGGTCTTTTACGGGACGGTGGCCTGTGATCGTTTACCCAAGAGTCCTGTCAAGACCCAACCTCAAGGGTACATTGTGAACACCGACCCACACGATCAACCGGGACAACATTGGTTAGCGGTGTGGACGGATGGAAAGGTGTGTGAAGTCCTGGACAGTTATGCTTTGCCATTGGATACGTACGTGCAAGCGACCCCGTTACGAGATTGGATCGTCCAACATTGGAAGTATGTAGTGACCAATGGCAAGTCCCTCCAAGCCATTTCAAGCAAGAGTTGTGGTGATTACGCCTTGTTGTACTTGAAAGCCAAAGCCCGTGGACGGACCTTGCAAGCGTTTTTAAATGAGTTTTCGGATCATGATTATGTTAGTAATGACCATCAAGCCGGTCAACGCCTTCAACAATTGATTGTAGGCCAAGAAGCCAGATGGTATCAACTGTGTTGTCAGCCGTATCATCAATGTAATGCTTAAATAAAATTTGTTGGAAAAAAAAAGTGGTGTCGGAGTCGTAGCTCAGTGGGTAGAGCCTTTGGATCCCCTCGAATACATGAGGAGGGTCGTGCGTGGGTTCGAGTCCCACCGATTCCAATAAAAAGGTGCCTTTTTTTTTCTAAGGGTATTATCATCATGCAAACGGGGAAACCGTTTCGTTTTCATACGCCTTCCTCTATCTTGGTGGTGGGTCCTTCGGGATGTGGGAAAACCGCGTTTACGGAAAAACTCTTGGTAGACAACCCGGAGTTGTTTGAAAGTCCACCGACCCAAATGCATTATTGTTATGGGGCCTGGCAAGATCGATTTCAAGGCATGCAAGATCAAGGGGTGATGTTTCACGAAGGGATTCCCGATCATGAGGCGTTGGTCCAATGGTTTCCTGAAGGACAGGGGGTCCTGGTCTTGGATGATTTAATGGACGAAGGCAGTCACGATAAACGCGTGTTGGATTTATTCACCAAACATTCGCATCATCAAGGGGTGACGGTGCTCTACTTGTGCCAAGACATGTTTCCCGTGGGTCGCTATGCGAAAAGTATATCCCGCAATGCCCATTACATCGTGGCGTTCAAGAACCCCCGAGATCAATTAGGGGTACGCAATGTCATGCTTCAATCGTTTCCGACCACTTGGAAAGACACGTTGGAGACGTTTCATCAAGCCACCACACGACCGTATGGGTATTTGGTCTTGGATTTACATCCCGCCTCCTCCGATCAACAACGGGTGTTGAGTCACCTGCTAAAAGACGAAGGATGGACTCGCACCTATCAAAAACGACTATAAAGGCACGACACCCCATTTGAACAGGTAAAAAGAGAAAAGCAACCATGGCCGATGATGATGACCGTCAACCTCCGCAATCGTACGATACCGTGTCCCCTGCGGGGGTGGGAGCGGCCACCAGTAATCAAATGTCCCCAAGGGCCTGGCAAGATTTATTTTGGTCGGGAGACCAAGGCCTTCTCGACGTCGCCCAGGAGGAAATAGGCGACGAACCCCTCTATCGGTTTATGCAATCCATCCCCCCTGTCGGTGTAGATGGTGTGCCCCCTGTGCAGGCCTCTTCCCCTGCTGGGGTAGGAAGTCCAGGAAGTCAATCCTACCGTAGCATACACACTACCCCGGAGTCTTCTGGTGCTCGAACCCCTGCGAGTCCTCCTAGCGTACCTTTGGCAGCGGGTGCTCGAACAGCAGCGGGTGCTGGGGGTAATGGTAATGGACGTGGTGGTGGTGGACGTGGTGGACGTGGTGGTGGACGTGGTGGTGGACGCGGTGGTGGAAGCGGTCGTGGTGGTGGTGGTGGTGGTGCTGGTGGTGCTGGTGGTGCTGGTGGTGCTGGTGGTGGTGGTGGAGGTGCTGGTGGTGCTGGTGGTGCTGGTGGTGCTGGTGGTGGTGGTGGTGGAGGTGGTGGTGGTGGAGGTGGAGGTGGAGGTGGAGGTGGTGGTGGTGGTGGGGGTCGTCGTGGACGACGACCGAGACGAATACGAGGACGACGACGAAATACCCCCACTTCCCCTTTGACACCTGCCTCCAATCCAGCTACCCCTCGAGGATCTTGGACGTCTGGGAGTTCTGGCCGACAGCCTCGTACCTTGCGTCAAGCGGATTTACAACGACGTTTACGTATGCTGTTACAAGATCAAGAACAGTTGGCCCAAGGACGTGAAATTGCTAATGTCACCATGACCAATAGCATTGTGACCAGTTATAAACAAGGAGGAGCACCGAGCGTACAAACCTCGTCGTCTCGTGTTTCGCCGTAAAGATGAAAACCGTCGTGTCGTTATTGAATGGATCCAAACAACATGGTCTTCCCTTCCCCCCAGAATTATTACAACGCATGGATTCCTTGTATGCTTTTTATCATCAACAATGGTGGTGTTATCGAAAAATGTTGAATCATTACAGGTGTATCAATGCCTTGTTCAATGGGTTGGCCTTACTCCTGATGGCTGCCGGTATGATTGCGGGTCCCCTTTTGGAAAATAGTACGTTGGTAGCCTGTTTGGCGGCGGTGGGCACCGTGGTCAAAGGATGGAATGATTTTAAACAATACCGATTTAAAGTGACCATGAGTCGATTTGCGTTTACCACCTATGCCAAAGCCTTGACCGAATTGAAAACCCATGTGCGGGGTATTCCCTTGGAGGATCTGGAACGATTTTTAATCAAGATGCAAACCTTGGATGATACCATTGTGGATTTCACCCCTCCATTACCCAAACGATGTGTCCAAGATTACCATGGTCATTTTGTGTACCAACCCTTGGAAGGCCTGTGCTATGTAGACGGATGTCCTCGTCCCTTGAGACCCAAAGAGTATTGGATCCATAAAAAGCCGCTCCCTCCTAGTCCCACACTCTTAGAACCATGGCCGTCCAACAACGACGACGACGCAGAAAAAGGAAACAACGAGGAGGGGCTTTAATGCGTCGCAAACCCCGTTTGGTGGATAAAATTGCCCATGGCATGAGTATGTTTCTATCAGGTCCCGCCCCTGGGTTTGGACTGGCTTTAGGCAAATTAGGCGGACAAGCCTTGAAAGGCATTACCGATAATGTACAACATTACCGACGACAACGAGGTGGGGGTTGGTGGCAAGATTTCAAACGCAATACCCGTCAAGGTTATAAAGAGACGCGGGATGCCATCAAACAAGACAAAGCCCTTCAACGGCTATTGACGGGTCGACCATGGTGAGGAGGAGAAGACGACGCCGTCGTCAACGAGGCGGTTTTTTAAATCTATTGGTGCCCGCCATGGTAGGATTGGGGAAAGCCGTGGCCTTGGAAACGGATAAACGTATAAAACGCACGATTCAAAAAGCCAATCAACGGTATCGTCGTCGTCATCGATAAAGGATGCAACGTCTTCGACGTCAATTCCCGTTTTTACGGTCCATGTTACAAGAAGCCAATGGTTCCAAACGTCAAGAGTTGTTACAACATGCCAATGCCGATCAAATCAATGCTGTGAGTGAACTGGTGTTGAACTTTTTAAAAAACAAGATTCCTGTCACCCCACCCATGCTGGCTAAACTTCAACCCTATAAAAAGGTACTACGTGATTTGGGACGTCGTCGACATTCCGTCAAAAAACGTCGTCAGTGGTTAGTCCGACAAAAAGGAAGCGGATTGTTTCAAGGACTTCACGAGGTGTTATGTCAATGTGTTCGTTAACCCTCCCTACGTGGATGACTCTATTACAAGAGGCCAATCGGGCCACCGACAAGTGGAAAGACGAGTGTCATTATTGGAAGCATAAATATCACCTGTTATATCGAGAGTACCAACACATCTTGAGGGCCCGTCTTTGTAAGAGTTGCCGTGAGCAGGAAGACGGGGAACTTTGCTCCGACTGTAGTCAACGAACATGGACGAGGTGTACATGATTCCCCAAAAGGACTTGGAACAACTCGTTCAATATTACAAAGGAGAACTCACCGAAAATGCCTTGTTGAACAAAGCCGCCACGCTCGCCGCCAAAAAACATGTGTTATTAGCCAACCCTCAATTACCTCCCGCCCTGGTCAATGCTCAAACCAAACCGTTGAGTCAAGAATTAATCAAGTTAACCAAACGCATTCGTCAATTTCCTGGCGGGGTGGGTGTGGGGGCGCCGGGTGCTCCACCAGGCGAAGAAGAAGAAGAAGAAGCCGGGGATTTGGTGACGGGACCTGTGGAACAATGGTTGAAGCGCATGATAAAAGGCAGCCCGTCGACTCCCAAACCACCCATTACCCCTGCAACCAAGAAAGGCAAAGGAGCAGCCACTACCAGTAAGATTGTCAAGAAAGGGAGCCCATCCACCAGTCGAGGGGATAGCCGGTCACGTTTAGAAGCCATTCGAGAACAACGCAAGGCTTTGGAAAAAAAGTTAGCCGAGAGTCGCAAAGGCAAAGGACCCGCTCGTGAAGTGGAACGATTGAAACCTTTACCCGGTTGGGAAGATTGGGCCCAAGGTAAAAAGTTACGACGTCGATTGGATTACGACGACAGTGACTAAAACATGCCCGCTAAGAGGAGGAGAAGGAAACGCCCCCAACGAGGAGGGGCCTTGGATGTCCAAAAATGGATTGCGAAAACGGGGAAGGAATTTCATTGGCCTGGGTATCAGTACATGGGCCCTGGCACCCATTTGGCTAAACGTCTGAAACGGGGGGATCCCGGCATCAATCGCTTGGACCAGATTGCTAAGCAACACGACATTGATTACAGTCGTGCTAAGAATTTGCAAGATAAATGGAAAGCCGATACCAAGATGATCCAAGCCATTGATCGATTACCCGGCAAGAAAAACAAGACGGAACGGGTGGTCAAGAAAATCATGCAAGCCAAGAAACGTTTAAAATTGTAAACATTTAATTAACATGTTGAGTCAAAAATGTCACATTGTTATTCTGCAGTTCGTGTTGAGTCTCAAGCAGGATTGGCGAGACAAAACCCCCTTGTGATGTAGACACTCCTGATAAAAATAAAAAACAATGTCACTTGTGTCATTTTGATTGATGAGTTGTCAAGTTCATTGTTCTGTCCAAAATACTGAGACGGATGTTCTTCCAAATACTGAGACGAATGTTCTGCCAAATACTGAGACGAAATGTTCTGCCAAATACTGAGACGAAATGTTCTGCCAAATACTGAGACGAAAATGTTTTACGTTACTAAATCATACATTAAATCCACCCCCTCGTCGGGTGACATGTCGTGAACGAGGTCTTCAGGGGGCACCAATGCCTCCAAATCAAAGGAACAAGAGTCCTCCACATCCTTCAGTAACTCGGTCCACTCGTCAGGCGTTATGTTCTGCAACAAAGACGAAAAGTCCTCCAAGTCAGAGGGGTCCAAGTCAGGGGGGTCCAAGTCAGGGGGTCCCAAGTCAGGGGGGTCCATGACTTGCACACACCCCGAATCCATATCCGTGAGAGTATAAGAATCTAGAAATGATTCACAAAAAGAAAAGTTCTCAGACATTTTAGGCGTCGATTTCTTAAAGTCCTCCAAGGGAATGGTCAGTTTCAAGGGTCCTAATGCTTTGATTTTCTCTTCCGTTTTCTGTCTCTCTACAGAAGGTAAGGAGGTACAAAAGTCATTCAAATACGTTTCCAGAGAAGGTTGCGTCCTACAATTAGTCAATACCACCCGCAGTGTTTTGGGGCGAGGCACCTGCTTCCTTTTCTTGTTGTGGTAGTACCTTTTAGCGAGCTCCAAGAACCTCTCGCGGTTCGCCCAGTAGTACTCTCTTCTTTGCGCATGCAGTTTCTCATGGTTCGCAGCACGATAGGCCCGACGAGCCGCCCGTGCTTTGGCCCTTTTATTGTACATCCTTTTGTACGCCAATATTCGTACACGATTCTTTTGACGATATTCACGCGCTTGGGCTCTCAAACGTTCCCGATGTTTCTCTCTATACTTCCGATCGTATTCGGCACAACGTGCTCGGTTCTTTTGGGCCCATTTTTTTTTGACGGCACGCCGTTGCTCCTTATGCGTCTCCTCATAACGCCTGTGGGACTCCCGCACTCGATCCGGATATTGTTCTCGGTATCGTTTGTGGGCAGCACGCACTTTCTCTGGGTACTTGCGTCGGTAGTTGGCTTTTTTCACAATATTCCTCGCTCGGGCTTTCTCTGGGTAGCGGGCATTGTACCTAGCTTTTTTGATGGCGTTCCGTCTCCGTCGTCGTTCGTCTTTCGTCAGTAACTCTGTCGTTTCGTCGTCGTCGTTCGGGTCATAGTCTATGTCGTTCAAGTCCTCGTCTGGGTCAGAGTCGTCGTCGTCGTTGTCGTTCGGGTCGGGAACATAGTCAATGTCGTTCAAGTCGTCGTCTGGGTCAGAGTCATCGTCGTTGTTTGGTCGGTACTTCACGGGGGGTCTGTGACGACGGTTGCTGCGGCGGAGGCCCTCTCTTTCTGGGGACATGGGGCGATGGGGGCGGTGCTGGTGGCGGGGTGAGGGGGCGCTTGAATTGGTACCGCCAGTAATCGCAACAGTAATCCAGCCCCTCCACAAACCACTCACACGTTAATTGAGGGTAGCACAGTGGGTGAAAAGGAGCCGCCTGTTCTCTTCGACGTCTCTGGGCTTCCACTTTTTCCGGCTCCAACTGCTTCAAAGTTTCTGCAAACTCAGCCAACTGATCGTCCTTCAACAGTACCTCCCTCTTCACTTTCTCTAAGACCTCTTCGACTTCCAAATCGAGCTCAAACTCTTCAAACGTCTCTAACAAATTCTCATGGTGAGAGTCCATGTTGAGATGTTCCAGCCCGAGGATCGATCTGTTTTATAGTCTCTCCTTCATTCCCGTGATGCACCAGGGGTCCTCACTAGAGAGGGGGGAGGGGGGAGGGGGGTCCCCCCACCCCCGTCCCACCCCTCCCTAGGCACCCCCTCTCTACGGGGCACCCTGTTTAGTGATTGGCTCCTTCCCCTCCCACGTGACATTTTGGTTCTCTATAAAAACAGAGCCCCGATCTCCAGTGACTTCATCTGATCATGTCCTCTCAAGACAATGTGGCGGGGCCAAGTGGCCTCGCCCACCATGAGGTTTTAGCCATGCTCGGTTTAACTGATTCGGACGACGACACCAATTCCTGTATGGGACCTTTGATTTCTACCGAAGAGATGCCGGACAGTGACGACGACATTTGTCAAGAGGCCTTGAACCAATGGGAACAAAGTGGGGGTGGATTGGATCCCTCTGAACACGTTACCTTCGACTTTGAACTCGAACCTTTTGTGAATCGGAAGAGTGATCGCATGGGGGTACAAGAACGTCATTTCAAGACCCAGTTACGACAAAGGGGGAACTTGATGCCAGGTCAAAATATAACCCAAGCTCTGCAAGATGGATTACGTCGAGCCGTCGATCAAGTGTTAACCACTACCCCCGACCTCCACGATCAAGATCGACTCTACTTTACCATAGCATCCGATCGCTTGCACAATAATTTTCAGGGGTGGGGATTACGTGCAGGTGAATGGCGTCGAGACACAGAACGGGTGGAGGCGCTGTTCCAACGTTTAGCCCAAGCCCTCAACAGCAACGAACAATTTGAAATGGATGACTCCTTTCAAGTCTCCATCACTCAAGTTCATCATGCTCCTCAAGGCACCGGCAAACCCCGTCGTGGGAAACCCGGCCATCCTACCATGACCATGTTAACGGCCAACAAACGGTCGGTCATCCGCATCCAAAATGATGATGAGCTCTGTTGTGCCAGAGCCCTCGTGGTCGCCAAAGCTCGCGTGGACCAGCACCCGAAATTGGCATCCATTCGCCAGGGGTACGGTCCGCTGCAGAGACGTCTCGCTCTGGACCTCCAGAATGAAGCCCAGGTACCCTTGGGTCCTTGCAGCTATGACGCCTTGACCCAATTCAGTCAAGCTCCCTCCCTCACCGGTTACCAGATCATCCTGGTGGATGCACAGCGATCGTTCCACATCACGACGTTTGGACCCCTTTCTGACAAACAACTGATCCTGTTGCACAACCAAGACCATTATGACGTCATCACCAAATTGCCGGGATTTTTTGGGTCCAGTTATGTATGTGCGGATTGTTGGAAACCCTACAACACCGAGGGACTGCATCGATGCACCAAGACCAAGTTGTGTGGAGCCTGTCGGCAGAAAGATTGTCCAGACTTTCAATATGCTTACCCCCGACACCTGAAAGCCACTCAACGTTGCGACTCGTGTCATCGGGACTTTTTTGGACCCGCGTGTTACGAAGCCCATTCCAGCAAGACCCATGCGGGCAAACCCGTCACGGGCCTCCAGACCTCCGTGTGCTCTCAACGACACCGATGCCGTGACTGTTATCAACAAAATGTGGGCTTGTCCCGCATTCAACGTCACCTTTGTTGGCACGTGGATTGCCCTTCTTGTCATCAGTACGTCCACGCCGACAAACACCGTTGTTTTATACAAAGAGCCCCCAAACCTCAAGACCAAAAGAAGAGAAAGAGGACCCGTCAAAAAGGTCCTGGCGCCAAACGAGGTGTCGCCGCCGCGGAACCCCCTGCCTCCTCCGAGGACGAGCAGGAAGACCTGCCTCCCTTACACGTCTTCTTTGATATCGAAGCCATGCAACCCCAGGGAAAACACATTGCCAATCTCGTCGTGGCCGAAACCGAAGACAACGATGAACCCAAGCCTTTCCCAGGTTCCACTTGTATCCGTGACTTTCTGGAATGGTTGGATGCCTTGACCCTCCACGATACCCGTCAAGTCAATGTCATCGCTCATAATTTTCAAGGGTACGATGGGTACTTTATCATCCAAGAATACTATGGGGAGAACCGCATCGTCCAACAACTCCGCAACGGATGTAAACTCTTAGAGATCAAACATGACCGCATCCGCTTCATTGATTCCATGAGTTTCTTCCAGATGCCCCTCTCCGCGTTTCCCAAAACCTTTGGTTTGACAGAACTCTGCAAAGGCTATTTCCCCCACAAGTTCAACCAGCCCCATGATTATTATCAAAACTACGTGGGCATCCTCCCCTCACGCGATTACTACATGCCTGAGAGCATGACACTCGAAGGAAGACAAGCCTTTGAAACCTGGCATCAACAACAACGCGACCAGGGGGTGGTGTTTCATTTTCAACAAGAGTTATTGGCCTATTGCAGTTCCGATGTACGACTCCTCAAACAAGGATGTCTGACTTTCAAACGCATGTTTGAAGACTTAACAGGCTTCAATCCCTTCGATCACGTCACCATTGCCTCCGCTTGTAATCGAGATTTACGTATGAACCGGATGATCCCCAACAGTATTGCCAGCGAACCCGCCGGTCAGAACGGGTGGAGAAATAACAACATCAACCAGTCCATCCCAGCCCTTGAATGGTTAACCTGGTGCGATCACCAACTACGTCAACGCGCCCTCCAAGATCTCAACCCCAACGATCTACTGGCCAGTGCCAATCCAAAGCCTCAGTACATCCAACATGTCCGAAATCAAGGCGAGTATACGATCCCCGGGACCAACATCTATGTGGATGGTTATTGCCCCGACACCCACACCGTCTACGAATTTCAAGGCTGTTTCACCCACGGATGCCCTACCTGTTATCCCCATCGCCACGAAAAACATCCCCGCAACTATGATCGAACCATGCATGACCTCTATGACGTCACCCAAAACAAAGTCCAAAAGCTTACCGACCAAGGGTACAACGTCATTCAAATCTGGGGATGTCAATGGGACCACCTCCGAGACACCCACCCAGAGATCGACTCCTTCGTCCGGGAACTCAACTTTATCCAACCACTTGAACCTCGAGAGGCTTTCTGTGGAGGTCGTACCAATGCCATCAAACTGTACCATCATATTACCCCTGGCCAAAAAATTCACTACATCGATGTCACCTCCTTGTACCCGTGGGTCAACAAGAAGTCCACCTACCCCAAAGGGCATCCGACCATCTATTATCAACCGGGTCACACGGACATACACCAGTACTTTGGACTCATTCAATGCAAAGTCCTGCCTCCCCGTGAATTGTACCATCCCGTGCTGCCTTACCGTCATGACAACAAACTGCTCTTTCCCCTCTGTGCCCGTTGTGTGGAAGAAGAAATGGACAAACCTCTTTTGGACAGATCCTATCATTGCCCTCACACCGACGAACAACGAGCCCTCACCAGTACTTGGTGTACCCCAGAGTTGTATAAAGCCGTGGAGTTCGGGTACCAAGTCCAATACATCTATGAAGCTTGGCATTTTGAAGAGACCTGTGAGGGCCTCTTCGCCGATTATGTTAACACCTGGTTGAAAATCAAACAAGAAGCTAGTGGGTGGCCTAAGAAGAACATGACAGAAGAAGAAAAGCAACGTTACATCGAAGAGTACTTCCTGCATGAAGGCATCCAGTTGGAATACGACAACATCAAGAAGAACCCGGGCCTCCGTACCCTAGCTAAGCTCATGCTCAACTCCATGTGGGGTAAGTTTGGTCAACGCCTCAACAAGACCCAAATTCAAGCCTTTGACGACCCTCATGCCTTCCACCAGTTTTTGGATAGCGATGCCTTAGACGTACGTCACGTCGCAGTTATCAATGAACAAACTGTGGAGATCCACTACCAGAAACAAAAAGAGGACATCCGCGTCTCGCCCAACCTCAACATTTTTGTGGCCTGCTTCACCACCTGCCACGCCCGCCTTAAATTGTATGACGCCCTGAAAGACTTAGGGGAAAGAGTCCTCTACTTTGACACCGACTCCGTCATCTACCTGGAGGAAACACCCACTCAATTCAAACCTGTATTGGGTGACTATCTTGGGGACTTCGCCTCCGAATTAGATGATAAAGAATACATTCAAGAATTTGTCAGTGGAGGACCCAAGAACTATGGGTATACTACGAATAAAGGAAAAGTGGAATGCAAGGTCAGAGGCTTCCGACTCAACAGCGAAGGACACACCCAGCTCAATTATGACGTCATGCGTCAAAATGTCAAGGACGAAATCAAGAAACCCCTTCCCAACCCTCGCCAAAACCAGGTCATCAACTCCCACCAAATTGTACGCAATCCAAAAAACTACCAACTGTACACCCAACCAAGCAGTAAGTTCTATCAGTTAGTCTGCAACAAAAGAGTCATTGATCCCAACACCTTCAAGACCTACCCCTATGGATACCAGTAACTCCATCATAAAAGGAACACTTATCAAAGAGGAACACAAAGGAGTTATTGTAAAACAAATCAATAAAAATGTGATTTATTCATTTTTGTCTTGTTTTCCGGTTACCCCCGTTCCAAAAATTGGACTTTGGACTTTGAGCCCGCGTTTTCTCAGTGGTTTTACTTCCCCTTGAGCCCACGATCCTTTTTTCATACTTGTCAGCGGTTTCCCATTCAAAACCACGTGACTTCCGGTTCCCATGAGCCCGCAATCCCTTTTTCACACTCGTCAGCGGTTTCCCATTCCAAATCACGTGACTTCCGGTTGCATGAGCCCGCGATCCCTTTTTCCATCTGGTCCGCGGTTTCCGCGGTCTGTTACTAGGGCAACCTCTCGACCAATCAGAAGCCAGGAAATCTGCCATACGGGCCCAATTTACTACTAAGGCGGTTCTCTGTATATTTCTCTCAGCAATGGGTTATTTTCGATTAAATACCACTCTCTCATTAAAATATTTTTAAGATTAGGCGCTGATGGATTGTACTGTGTGACCAAAGGCATTAATCCGTTTTGCACTTTTCGCGGTTTCTGCTTAAGTGCGACTTTCTATATTTCTCAGGCTATCTGTAACTATCTGTAACGTCCGCGAGGGATTTGTGTACCAGTTGACCGTGGGAATAAATTTTTGTAGTTTTTTTTCACGATGCACAAAAAAAGTTCCCCCGAAAAAATTTCCCAGAAAAATTTTCTCCGCAAAATACTCCACCGTCGAAATTCAGCATACAAGCATTGCCTTTTACATGTAATGTAAAATCATGTTGATGGCCGTCTCTTTCTTATCGAAACAAAACGAAATTAAAAAAAAAAAACATTCAGAAATAAAAAAGATGAAATTGCAGTCGGTACACCACAAGTATTTAGCTGTTAAGAGCGCCTGTCTGTAAAAATCAGACAAAATCAAAATTCCGCGGCAAGGGTGAAAAATTCGATTTTTTTCATATTTTAATGTTAGATAGGTTAGGGTATAACTAAAATCAGTGGATACTTTTTTTTGGCAAAATATCCTTTTATTTCAAAGAAAAATGCAAATAACGAACTTCCGTTAAAATCGCCATTTGAAGCAGTAAATTATGACATCAATTTGAGGCGTTCGCGTGCAAAAACAAACCCCTCTGTCGTCTTTTAAACACTCAATTTTACTTTTGCAATCTCTCAAGAGCTTCAAAAATGATTCTTCTGATGGTAGAAACTGCGTTGTTCTTTGTGTTTGAAATAATTTAATTTTGAAAGTATACATTTCTCATCAGGAAAAGTACTTCGTGAATTAAATTATTTTTCACCATGTGCTAAACCTTCAAATCATTTCAGCTTTTGGCTGTTGAATTAAGAAAAGATATTCTCAGGATTGCTGCAAAAATTTCTTTGGACAAATGATTGAGAGCGACGCGAGAGCTTTTCAAAGTTCGTTAAAATGCAGGTTGTTTGACCCTTCTTGGCAACATTCCATTCGCGAGTCACGCACATATTTTAATGTGTTTTTCGACCCATATGAGATCGAAAACGTCAAACAGAAAAACAGTTCGAAATGCTCTTACCTCATTTGCTGTAAAGGACAGGTCCAGAGGCCATTTCCGAGTGATTCTCTTGCTGTTCGACGTATTTTGGTCCTGTTGATGACATCCAATGAACACCGCCAACTGGGTCAGTGTATTTTTAACGGTCGAACAGCTCAACAACAACCTTTCTTCCATAACAGTCGACATCTTTCTACACTGTGACATCTTACTCAACGGTTCAGTTGCTGGTCAGTGTTGCTTAGTTGGTAATACACAAAAAGGTGTTTATCACCACATGTCGCCGCTAACGTGGCCAGAGTTCTATCTATAGCCGCGTCACGCAATGCAAAATCATCGGAATGGACATTTTACTAGCGGGTAGGGGAAGGGCAAAATCTGCTCTGATTCTTTTTAAACGGCTCAGGGTTCGAGAAATGGGAGGAACTAGTAATGGACAAAAAATGCGAAACAAGATTAGTGCTGCATTTAGGCACCTCAACCTACCGTGCCAGTATGCAGAAAAAGTGGTCACCCCTAGGCGTGAGTTGTAGGCATGCAAATAACAATGTTCGAACACAAAAAGTAGCTAAAAAGGGTACGTGTACTAGCTTAAGTTAAAAACCTCTTCAAAACGTCGAGTCCAGAACATTAAAATCGTTTTTATCAGGGAAATTGCGATGTGACTAACTAGTTTGTGCTTATTGTTTTGGCTTAGAGGGGGGACCTCGGACTTTTTTTTTTCACAAATCATACATATTTACATACATGAATTGCTTTGTTACACAGAAGACGGTTGTTGTTGGTTCCATTTTCTTGTTGTCGGAGTTTGTGGTTACAACACCAGACGAATCAAAAGCTTGAAAACTATTGTTCTTTTACTTTCATGCACCAAGAATACCCAAGCCCGTAGAAGGGGGAGGGGGGGGGGGGGGGGGCTCGAGTCCCCAGAAGTTTTGGAAGTTGAAAAAACATTACAATAAATGAGCCAAAAAATGTATAATTAAAACGAATTAATGTGCAACGAGTAGTCTCAAATGCTGATGCTAAAAGTTCCTTTTATTATTTTGCAACCTTTAACAGGGTTTGACATCTGTTGAGTCACTAGCCACCGGGCAAGTGGGCTTCAAAAATCTACTAGCCCACCGCACATTTCAGTCGCCCAGGTTCCTTACCAATGTCTTTCTTCACCCATATCACCTTGACCCTGGCAGTATAGCTTCACTGTGAAGGACCTTAATGCCTTTAATAGCTAAGCGACTGCTGTGTATTTGCTGCAAGCTTTAAGCTGATCATGTTGTTTTAAAACAAGTCTAAGGAACAAAACTATTTTTATCTCACCAATCGAGTGATAAAAGTTACGTAAACGTTTACGAGAGTTCGGTAAAACAGGTCCGAAATTCGTAGCTTGGCTGTCGAAATGTTTTAATTTTAACAAACCTTGTAACTTTAAGGGTCCTTTTTTAAAACTGATGCTATAAATCTGGTGGATGTTGCCAACAACGTTGTCGGCGAAAAAGCAAACAGGAAGCAGCTTTTTGGCAAATTGTCCCCAAAAAGGTGTCGTTTTTGACGAAATGGACACAAACTGTGACATTGTGAACAGAGGTAGTATCTATGTGCAGGAGTGTGTATTTTGAAGGGGGGGGGGGAAGGCTTTGACTAGGCCAATTTGCTCGCAGCATTTATTTCAGCCTTGGTGCAGGCCTGATACCACAAGTTACAAGTCAGTTCTTACAACGAACGTTTGAATACAATGACGATATGTCCCAGCCATCGTGCAAAACTTGGAATAGTGTCAAGCAGAAGCTGCAGCACAAGGGGCCGGGTCCCGGGTCACGGTAAGGAAAAGGAGAGTGGCCAAAAAGTGAAAGAGGACTGGGGAAAAAGGGATCTGAAATTATCTTACGCGGGACTGGTTCGCTTGTAAAAGTTGGATCAGGTGGGTTTTATATTCGCTTGTGGTCTATCCGAATATTAGCCAGGTTATCGATGGAAGGCTCACTCTTCTCTTCGTCCTCATTAAGGTGTATGTAGAACGTGAAAGAGGTAACAGACTTTTAAGGGCAAGATGCTTGACGTATTTCTGTTATGATATCCTCATATCCATTATGATAAGTATGCTGGCTGCTGTGAGAGATCTTGCTCACTGGGAACCTGTCTCAGTAAGATTCGTAAACAGAAATTCAGGAACAGAACCTCATTTTTTGTTTACATGGTTACGTGCCATATTTCACAGTCTTCAAACAGCGCTGGCGTGCTGTTAGAAGCCCCACTCATTAGTCAGGACACACTAATGTAGACTAAGTCAAACAGCTGAAAAGAGAGCACAGTTAAAAACTTCGATAGCACCCATTTGTTATGAAGAGAGAACCCTTCCTGTCCAAAACTCCATCCAACCCTTTAACAGCGAGCTGACTTTCACTCCTGATATAACTGTGCCTTGTACCGGTCCTGTGCCAGCTGAGAACCAGCAGACTGACACCAATGATCATAGGTAGAACACCCACTCGTCAATTAACAAAAGGGAGCCCCTTGTAGTTATAGGTTTCCCCGTATTAAAGTTGGGTCTAGTTAATAATAGCGCCACTTCTGTTGCACCACTCACCTGTAACCATGTCTGTAAGCTTGTACAACGGTTGGAATTGCGTTTCAGACTACTAGGCTAGGGTAGCAAATACAATTTTTAATGGTTGTAACAACACTGGTAATAAGTAAGAAAGCCACACAACGCCATTAAAACCACGAATAATCCCTGCAATTAACACTGTATGTTATTTTACTTCACCTCAAAGGTTTTGCCCTTCCCCTACCCCCTAAAATGCCCTTGATACGCATTGCGTGACAAACCAAATACGCACGCGGTGCCATCCACGTTTGGTCCCAATTTAGCAGTCAAATCTGATAATGCTTTTGTGCACTGAAAACTGAGCAACACTCGTATTAAATCAACTGAACCGTTGAGTAAGATGCCGTAGTGCAGAAAGACTTCGAACGCTTTACAAGAAAAGATGGTGTCGTTGAGCTGTTCGACCGTTTACAATTAAGTTGACCCAGTTGGCGGTGTTCATTCGGTTCATTGGACGTCATCAGCAGGACCAAAATACGACGAACGGCAAGAGAATCACACGAAAATAGCCTCTGGGCCTGTCCTCTACAGCAAATGAGGTTAGAGCGTTTCGAAATGTTTTTCTGTTCGACGTTTTCGATCTCATAAGGGTCGAAAAATACATTAAAATATGTGCGTGACTCGCGAATGGAATGTTGCCAAGAAGGGTAAAAAAACGTGCATTTTAATGAACTTTGAAAAGCTCTCGCGTGGCTCTCAATCATTTGCCCAAGGAAATTTTTGCAGCAATCCTGAGAACATCTTTTCTTAGTTCAACAGCCAGAAGCTGAATCGATTTGAAGGTTTAGCACATGGTGAAAAATAATTTAAATCACAAAGTACTTTTCCTGATGAGAAATGTATACTTTCAAAATTTAATTATTATTTCAAACACAAAGAACAACGCAGTTTCTACCAAAATCATTTTTTAAGCTCTTGAGAGATTGCAAAAGTAGATTTGGGTGTTTTAAAGACGACAGAGGGATTTGTTTTTGCACGCGAGCCCCTCAAATTGTTGTTATAATTTACTGCTTCAAATGGCGATTTAAACGGAAGTTCGTTATTTGCATTTTTCTTTGAAATAAAAGGATATTTTGCCAAAAAAAGTATCCAGTGATTTTAGTTGTACCCTAACCTATCTAACATTAAAATATGAAAGAAATCGAATTTTCCACCCTTGCCGCGTTATGTACATTTGATTTTTACAGACAAGCGCTCTTAAAAGTTTAAAGAAAAGGATCGTCTGAAGGCACTCTATTGATTAACTGAAACGTGTTATGCATCTGCATGTCGTTCATCCAGGAGCCCATGTTCACCCGCATTTGATGACCTTTGATTGCTTTTACTGATTAAACGCGAATGTTATAATTCTAAATTGAAGGCGGTCGACTTCCTGACAATCGCAAAAATTAATATCCAGCAATAAAAAAAAACCGTTTTTCCCAATCGCAAAAATCAGTTCCCAGCCTGCAAAACACAAAAAAAATCGCCCATTCGCAAAATTAAACTCCCGCAAAAATTTAGGGCTACACGGTATCTGGATAGCCTAGGACACGTAAATGTTGTTTTGTTTTGTTTTGTTGAACTCCGATGATGCACGCGCACGTGTTTCAACTGGATTCCTTCGTGTGCCAAACAAGCCCCTTGGGCCTTGCGAGTTCACTAAATTTGCAAGGTAACTCAATGAGGAACTTACGCCATGAAAAAAAATCGCAGCATGTACTCATTACAAGTGTTATTTTACGCCAATCATTTCTGTCAGCAATGAACAGAATTATATCAACACGTACGGTCGGTATGTGTCCTTGCAGTTATTTTTAAAACAGCATGACATACATTACGATTATAAGGAAAGCGATCACGTCGTGAAGCAAAAATTATTACAGGAAAGAACGAGCGCAGTCAGCGAAAGTCCGGGAATTTTAAGGCAGGTAGGTCTGATTTTCGGGTAGCTTCCTTTTGGCTCTCTGGAATGTTAGCAATGTTAGTCGCACATTTTCTCACCATAAGCCAGGAAACGAAACCTAAAACAGGACCCGAGAATTATTCGGTCTTGTCACGTCGTTTGTAATGATGCTGGTCGTTTCAGTTTTATGATATATTTTCTTTGCTAGACCGCCACCATAGTCCTTTATGACAATCAAAACCGGTTGATGCATGCAATTGCGATTTTAGTAGTTTTTCCTGGACAGGCTGTCAAAACAGAATCATAATTTTGTGTGAGAATTATCTGGCGGGAATTTATTTCAACGTTACGTATACCTGCAAATTCTCCTCGATGCCTCTTAGAACTGCTCATAATTATCTCTACTAAGTTGTATTGATTTGTATGTAGGTCGAGCAAGAACCCGACATCGATCAATTTTTAGACTAAGGCCATAGATTTTTATGTCAAGAAATGTATGTTAGAGGACGCATGGGATGTGGCGCTTTCACGACTCCGATTATAATTTATTCGAGCTACACTGGTATCATGTATTAACATTACCCAGCTTCATTGCGTCTTCCTTTTGATATTTTATTTACTTTATTTCAAGTATAGAAGGTTTCCAAACTAAATGCTGTAGCGACATCTTGGGTAATGCCAGTTTTTCTTCAAAACATACATTGCATTTGTGTTTTGCGTGTAACGCAATGCTGGCCGGAAATATGAGGTTTTGAAAATCGCGCGCGTCTTCAATAACGACGACCGATCCACGAAACTTTGGAATCGAGATAAAAAGAGACAAGAGACCTTTGGTAAGTAGCAACAAGAGAAAATGAACGATTTTGTACACACCTTGAGGCCAAATATTAGCATCGCGCTCTAGCTTTATTCTGATTTCCTTAGATAATATGCTGTACCTGGAAACTTGATCGCTATCATAGCGCTGTAGCTTATCCTGTTTTCCTTGGGTAGAATATACCTGGAAGCGAAATGCCTAACATCGCACTTTAGCTAATATTGTCTTCCTTGGGTAGCAGATACCTGGAAGTGGAATGTCTAACATCGCTTTTTAGCTTATTCTGTCTTTCTTGGGTAACAGATACCTGGAAGCAGAATGTCTTACATCGCTTTTAAGCTTATTCTGTCTTCTCTGGGTAGCAGATGCCTGGAAGCGGAATGTCTAACATCGCGCTTTAGCTTATTCTGTCTTCCTTGGGCAGCAGATACCTGGAAGCAGAATGTCTTACATCGCTTTTTAGCTTATTCTGCCTTCCCTGGGTAGCAGATACCTGGAAGTGGAATGTCTAACATCGCTTTTTAGCTTATTCTGATTTCCCTGGGTAGCAGATACCTGGAAGCGGAATGTCTAACATCGCTTTTTAGCTAACACCATCGGCTTTTGGTATATTTATGTAAATTTCCCTTCAGTTATCGTATGCGCTACAATAGTTCAAGTTTGATTCTTTTAATTCACTACAGAAGGAAAAATTCATAGAAATAATTTAGGTCATTCTTACGAAAGGACTTTTAGTTTTTCCATTTAGATATATCTTTTTTGATATAAAGACATTATCGCTGTTTGAAAGGAAGTAAGACATAAAGTAGCTGAGAATCATACCCATCTTCCTCCTTTGCACATATTTAATTCTTTTTTCTGTCATTGTAACTTACTATATACGTACTTTTTATTTATGTAAATCTATATATTTTGTTTATATTACTTTGAACAAAGAAAATGGGATAAAATTAAAATTAAATTAAAGTTAATTAAAGGTGTATTGATCGTTTTCAAACCGAAATAATTCTTACCGCGCCGTTATTTTTGGTGGTATTGCCCGCGCGCGCGAAAGCCAATTGTCGGTTGAGCCCGGCCAACTCGCGCGAATCCTAACCGCCTTTTTTAGTAGGACTCTGCAGGACTCTATCATGTTGCGCTGAAATTAATTTTTCTTCGTCTGTTCATGTGGTTTTCCTTCTTATAGGTCGTCAAAAATGTCAATTTAAACGAATTCCACCGGACACGGTTAACGCCTTAGGTGTCAACCGTAGTGTCTGACGTTACCGCTTTTATTGTATGCAAATTAGGCTACCGGGAGATTCAATCTCCCGGTAACCTCATTTGCATACTTTTTTTCTGTGGCTTAAGCTCCTAAAATGCCTTTGAGTAGGCAACTTGTGTAGATGATAGGTAGAATCAAATTTGCATCAGTTTCGAAAGTTTGTGATGGATCTTTAAGGTCAATCCGAGGACGCGAATGAGTCAAAATCAGGCCAAATCAAACTGTTCTTTCGGAAACAGGGATTCCTTTGTCCAAGGTACGAGGTTAAGCATCTTAATTTTGGCGAAATCCCAACCACATCGGTAATATGAGGTTCTTAAAACCGCCTCCCGGGGCTTTAAATCGACAAACCATAAAAACAAACATTAACACAGTGGCTGTGTTTTCAAAAGCACGATTGTCTCGCTTAACATTCCTGAAGGTGTTTTGTTTACTGACTTCGTTAAGCGACTTAAAAATGATTGGTGTTTTCACGAGTAAGATTGTGTTTCATTTAAGTAATTTGAGGAGAGCACGCGCGTGAATAAGTTAGTTTGAATAATGGCGGGAGATGCGGACGAAGCTCTATTACTGTATTTATGCGCTTGGTTTTCATCCGACGAAGGAACCAATTTCAGCAAAGGCTAAGGTTGCTCACAATCAGAGGCATGAGAAGAAGAACAGAGGCGTATTTTTTGCATTCGCAAAGGAAGATCTGCCGCAGAAGAAAAGTCGCATGGGTTCTAGAAAGGCCACAATTCTGGTTCGAACATACGCTTCTAAACCAATACGCAGGGTCATTAACAGATCTTGAAGGGTCGTTGAACGGAAAATTATTCATCTTCGCAGAGAAAAAAAACTACGCCGTGGTCACAGACGTTTAGCGAGACGCATAAAAATAGAACCGGCGCTTAACTTTAAGCGAGTCGGAAAAGCAAGTGTTTTTACGAGATTTCCGGTTGTCACTCGCTAAGCGACCTGAAAAATTGCTCGTGAAAACACGGCCAGTGTTCATGTTCTTAAGGACGTTCGCGCCCAAAATTTTCCCACGTTCAGATTTTCCAAACTTTTGTTGTAGTTAGATCTAGATAATGACCAACTCATGTCAGGAGGGCAAAAAAACTGGGGGATCACCGTGCTCGTTTTGGAGATAAAGCGTATTGGAAATGTGGCGAGATGGTCTTTCTTGCTACATGGAATAAAATACGTTACCTGGAGGACTCTAGCCTGTTCCAGGCGTTCAGATGGTGGAGCGCGAGCGAAAAATAAAGCGAGCGAAAGAGCGGAAAAAAAAAACGAAGGGAGACTGGGGGAGACGACGAGGGAACCATTCTTCCAACAGGATTGGAAATAGCTTGATCTTTCAACTATTTCCAAGGTTAATCAACGCATTACAAAGAAACGCTGTTTCTAAGATAATTGTGGTCACTCTGCTTGTCGTAATCATGAAAGACCAAGTAGAACAGCTTCAAAGCATTAGTATTAGAGCGCTGGCTATCGAAGTAGACGAAAAAGAAGCAGGAGAAGTGGATCGGCTAGATTATTTATGAAAGTCATGAAAAGCCTGCTGTCGAAGGAGTGGAGGAAAGAACAACAACAAACATCGTGGCCATCGCAATCGATGAAGACGACGAAGTTCATTCCGTCACAGAGTGAAAAGCTTTCTATTGATCAATTTGATAAACCGATGTGTATATAAAGTCGTCTGTGATTCTCGTTACCTTTATTGGTCCAGTAGTGGAGATGACATTTGCCTTTCCGTATCGCAGAAAATTTTGCCATGTCCATTCAGCATGTCAGATTTCTTAAAGCATCACCAGTACTTTTCCCAACGCTTCAAACTCGGGAGTTTCGGTGAGCATAATTACATAACTTTCTTGTTTACTTTGACCTGACCTTGGGTTCATGTTTCTCTGCCGCTGTCGGCGGTCTAAAGTGGGCGGCATGGGCTTTTTAAAATAAATTTCACAGGCGTTCCCTCGTCCTCTCCCCCAGTCTTCTCTCGTTTTTTTTCCCGCTCTTTCGCCCGCTTTATTTTTCGCTCGCGCTCCACTATCTGAACGCCTGGAACAGGCTAGGAGGACTCTAGAAAATGCTGATTTATCTATTTCATCGCAACTAGGTCTGTTCAGTACATTTTTGCAGGTAATATCGTTTCTTCAAGTAAAATTAGCCTCAAAGAAAGATAATTGTAAGTCATATATACCAGCATTCGTCGCAAAAATTCGATGGTATTCAAGTAGAAATAGCAATAAAATCAAAAATTCTCACGTTCAGAATTTTTTGTTTTTGGACAAAATTCAGAGAACCAGTAAAGGCCAGTAAAGGAAGTGATTTATCGAAAAAAAGAATGGGCTCACCGTGCATTTAAGAGAGTTCAGCACGTTTATAGATTCAAAAATACCCACCACCGCTGTCTTTGTCTATATTTCTTACTCAGCGCACGCGCTTGGTGCATGACGTGGCGAGACATTGCGACGTGAATCACGTGCGTAGTAAGGATGCACACAAACAATTAGCGCGAACATCCTTAAGCATTTTTATTTGACTTTCATCCGTTCAAAAACTGTAAATAGTCTATTCACAAAATCCTTCGCTCACAACCGAAGCGGCCACAAACAGAGGATGGTAAGCCTGTGGTTCTAAGAAGCCTAAGGGCTTTGTCTTTGATAAATCCCTTTTTCACGTCTGGAGCATGAAAGGGAGAGAAATGCGTGTATTCAAATGTCTCAGTCGGTTAAAAGTGCGTGCAGATGTCAAAGACTGAATCTTTGTAGAATCTCTCGCCTTTTAAGGATAGTAGTGTCTGAGAAATTTGTTTCCTTCTCTGATATTACAACCGTAAATTTTATAATCGGATGGTGCCTGTTTGCTTCTAAAATTAACTGATCTATTTTCTCTCTTTTTGTGTCCCACAAGGAGAACACGTAGTCGATGTACTTTTTCCACTCGAGGTTTTTATCTTGCCTTTACTGACAATTTCTGACTCTACCACGGACATAAAGACGCTGGCACCTGCCACTTTGGTGCCCATTGCGGTACCCTGGGTTTGGAGATAGTATCTTCTATTGAACTGGAAGGAGTTCTCCTGGAGTATGAGTGTAAACATCCCTCTTGGTGAATTTATGGAAATGAGGGTGTCGTTCTTATCGAAGGCTTCGTATGCTTTGCATACAGTGTTTATTTCTCCCTCTTGAGGAAGTTTAATGTACAGGCTGGTGACATCTATGGAAACTAGAATCGCGTTTTTGGGAACTTTCCTCTCTTATAAACTATGTGGTATCTTAGAGGTAAGATTTTTGTGCTTTAGCGATAGGCTGTAGGATGTGGTCTAAAAATGATGATAAACCGGTTCTGTTGAACTCTCGGTTTTTGAAAACTCCCGATAATTCGAACCAAAACTGGCTTCCCTTCCTCAGCCAAACACTGTAATTTTACAACCCATTTTTTTAACCTCCTGGTAATTCAAACCAAATCCTTTTCTTCAGGAGGATGGGAAAATCGGGATTCCACTGTACGTGATATAAAAGCACGGGTAGGGTACCTAAGGAAAACAAACATGTCAACATGAACACTCAGATTAGGTGGAAAAGGAAGCAGCTTGATATCTTGGAACACTTTCACTATAATTCCGATAATTTCTCTTCTTGATCTGTTTTAGTTTGACCTCTTAAATAGTGATTCTGGTAGTTAAAGTGTTAACAGGTTACCTCCCTCAGCGCAAAATTCAGGAGGCCTTCTTTCAGCGCAGTTTCAAAGTCACGGACGTTTTTGATTATCTTCTCTCGAGCGGACAGCGCAATGTTTAAGTGCTGACAATGTTTTAGTTCTGAAACGTTTTCAAGCCACCCTGGTTAAAATGGCAAGAAGTACATAAGACCTTAAAATTTACTCTTTAATACTGAAACACAGCAGCGTATTCAGTAAAACACAGTTTAACACAGATTGTTTGCCATACTTTTTAGCTACAGCCAGGAAGTGAGTTACACCCATTTTTTTTATTCATTTTTATTTTAATGCTTTCACCACAACAATTACAATGAGAGATACGTAACAAAAGAATTCAATACGTAACAAATAGCAAAAAAGAAAAAAAAGCCAAAGGTAAGTGGGTAAGGGGGGGGGGGGGCGGGGTGGTTACAGGAGAAAGGAACAGAACTTTCGTCTCAATTGCGACCTAAAACTTACACTAAGATATCAGAAATACAGCGAAATTGAGGGGAAACTGACTTTATTTGAGAGAAAAAGGGTATGGAACAATGACTGGAAAATCAGAAAATTAACCCTGCAGTATAAGTGCAGGTGTTGAAGGGCACCCATTTATTTCGTACTGAGAATTGGGCTTTACCTCGGTGTAAGAACCTGTGAAACTCACGGATGACGTAAAACAAAGGAAACAAAAACATTTTAAACAATACCGTACAGCAAAACAAAAGCTAACAAACACAGTAAAATCTTGTCAGGTTCTTACACCGAGGTAAACCCGAGAATTGTGCTGGCAAGGAAATGGGAAACACACAGGATAAAAAAAATGTTTCACCTCGGTGGAATTCGATACAACTTAAAACTAAAAAAGGACCCTATCTGGATAGTTTTCGTACATTACTTAACACCGAGAGAGTTAAGGAAAGATTTCAAGGGCAAAAAAAGAGAGAACGAAAACAGCACTGAAATGGAAAGTGTTTACCTCCTTTTATTTGTATTATAAAGTACAAACCATTGTTACTTATTTTTTTTTGGTTGTTTAAAAAAATTGAACCATTTTTTGCCCTTGAGTTTGCATATAATTTTACATGGTCACCAATATATTTTTTTGTTATTTTTGTTCCTCAAGTCTGCCAGTATACCGATTCCCGATATTTTTAATCTTGTTACTGTTTCCCGCGTAAGTAAGAAAAATCAAATACATTCCCAAAACAACGTTATGAATCACATAGGAATTAAGGTCGCGGGGAATGCATGGCGATGAATATATTCAAGCAAAATATTGGTAGGGGTGTTCCTTTTAAAAACGTCTTGGACGTTTGAAAGCCGATTCCGCTAAAACTTAGCAGATATACTGGGGAATAATGAAAGTGCACTAAGATTATTAGGATTATGATTATGATTATTATTATTATTATTAATGACTCGCGCTTTGCGGCAATACTGTAAGCCACTAAAGTTTTTTTTTTGTTTTTAACATGGTTTTGTCTCCAAGTTTTCTCGACGAGAAGAACACAAAGAAACTTGATTTTACCACTCAGTGATCGGTCAAAACCTCACTTGTGTCATATCTGCCGCCAATTTTTTTTAATTTCAAGTTTCATTGAAAGGTATAAGCTTTTAAAGGCGCAAAATTGATCATACTTACCTAGAACTCGAAGCCTTCAATCTTCTCTTCTAAAGTTTATTTAAACATTTTACGTAAGATATGACAATCTACATTGCTCGGTTAATAAAACGCGTGTTATACACAGTGAATCGTCTTTTTTCAGACCGGAAAAGAAATTATCTTCCGAATACCTTTGAATGGATCACAGCAGAACAAGGAAATCAGTCAATCAGAGTAGAACAAACAGGATACTACTTTCTAAGTCTCTAAGGTCTACAAAAGGTCATTTAGAAAACAAGTCCCAGATTAACGGTGGAAAAAATTAAACAAACAGCACAACAACTGCTGTGAAAGCTATTTTATTTGAATAGACTTAACATAAACACACCTTTAAACCACTAAAGCTTCCTTTAGTTGGAAGTACGTGCTATTTCAAAAGGTTTTTAACAACGGCAGACTGGCTGGCTTTACCGTATCGTGATGGAATTACGACCATTTCGTTGAAAACGTCGCTTACAGCAATATTGCCCAAATTCCGGTGACCATCTGACATTTCCTGCTTTCTTTCGTCCTGGATAATTAATTTCAGGTTTAATTTTCAAATCAGTTTCCAAAAGACAAAGAATCCTTGCTGACCCAGCCTCTAATTCTTAATAAGCTGGGTGTAACGATAATTTAAAATTGGGGGTTAAACTGGGTGTTAACTAGATAATCCCAGCAGGATTTCCTGTAATCAGTGACTTCAACTGGGAGAATCTTAAAACCACAAGTAAGAGAGAGTCACGGTAGAAAAACGGGATCGTTGGCGTTGAACTATATGGTTTTTAAACAATGCCGGCTTCCCTGGATGTTGTCTGTATCAGTTTTGTAAATACAATTAAGCTGACTTAGGGACCCTTAAGAGTGACCATTCAAATTAGAGCTACTAAACATTTGTACAGTGTATAGACCAGTGTAACCTTACGGTATCTTGAGAATGGTAAATTTTCGAGACTGCGTCAGCTAACTAAATAGTTTTTAGTCCAAAATGAGATTCAAGAAAGTGTTAAAGAATGTAAAACGACCAATTTTCAGGCAGAGAGTGAACTGGGAATGAGCCAGAGCGCGATCATGAGAGGACGGATAAAGCGTTAACTGTAAGTATCGTTTCACGCAGAGATTTTTTCGGCTTTTCCTGGGAAAGTGTGAAAATCTATTTAACTGTTGGAAGTCAAGCTATCATCGCTTCTCAATGAAGCCACGGTGAATATTGTAAAATGACACTATTTTCTGAATGAAAGACGTAAAGTTCTGGTTTTGGTCGAAACGTGATTCCCTGAAATAAATAAAAGACTGAATTTTGTGACATTCCGCCACGAGTAAATTGTACACAGTCTTTCACCCCTTGGCTAGCCGATGAAATTGTTTTCGAAGGCAAAGCTGTGTTCGATTTCGATTTCGATTTCGATTTCAATTTATGCTCGTTATTTATCCCCCGACTATTCATGGCGGCTAACCATCCCTAAATCAAGGCGTATCAGAGGAAGCGATCTAAGACCTCCTAATGTCTATCAATAATTCAAGCGGATTTCCGTCCATCCTGTTAGTAAACTTTTCGATTTTGTATACAGCAGGTAAAACTAAGCTCTCCAAGAATGGAAAGAAAAACATGAGGTTCTTTGATATCCTGTCACAATCAACCAAAAAAATGGAGCAGTGTCTCTGGCTTTTCTACATAGCGAGCGTTAAAAACCGCCTGCCGCGAGAAAACGTGCCTCGCTTTTGCACTGAGCCGACAACAACGAGTGTGTAATTGTGCGCCCCAAAATGTGCCATTGTACAATCTCTACAGGAGTTATTGTCACAAGCTGCGGGTATTCCTTTCCAACTGATAAAATTTTCTCACTATTTCGAAAAGTTCAGTTTTCAGTATCTTATTTTATTTATTTATTTATTTTGCAATGTCTTCTTTTTTCTAGTTTCTCCGAAAGTTCTAAATGCTTACAGAATCGCATCAACCGGTAGGGACGAAACGCGTTTTTTGCTTGTTCAGCGTATGCCTGTATAAATGTCTGATATTCTCGCGCGAGTTTTAAAAGACTCAATCAATGCGTCTGCGATTCTCGTGACTTTCTGCAGTTGCAAGTTTGTACCGCATTCTTAGATTTTATGAAAAATGTTTCCCTTCCACAAATCATTTAACTGAATTAGAGTACGAGCAGTCTCTCTTTCCGCTCAGGGATAGTCGAGGAAAACTAACAAGCGAGCGAGCGAGTACGAAGCCGCCTGCGGCATTGAAACGTGACGCGCCTGTCAAGCCGCTAGTGTAGTGAGACTGTCCCTGAGCGGAAAGAGAGACTGCTCGTAGTCTGTAACTGAATTTTAAAAACGTATACTGCACGTGACGAACCCTCTTTGATGCGTGTATATTCGTAACATAAGCCTTCAAATGTAGTTCTTTCCGATCCTGTTATTGAGCAAGCGGGAAACATCTCCCAAGACTTTTATCACTGCCTTAGTGACAAACGAAAAGCGCACGATGAAGACGAGCAGCCGTGAGGGAAAATTGTGGAGGCAAGAGTCAGTGCATTTCTAATTCCCTTTGAGCCCTTCCCTCTCCCCTCCCTGTCGGTTTTTGGCAACTTGCAAACCAAATATTTCTTGACTTTTATCCAAACATTTTCTTGAAAAGTGCTGGGACTAGGGTCATTGAACACACCATACTGGGTGGGTTCCCAAATGAACCCACCGGATTTCAACTTCTTTTATTTACTTTTACACAGTTTTCACTAGCTAGCTCTGCCATGACGTTAAGGCAGGACAAAGTTCAAAACAATCAGGTATCATAAACTAAAACCAAACCAAGATGCAGATAATTAAATGAGCCAATGAGAGCTCGTAGCAAATACATGTGACCAGTGCCAAGCGTAGAAAAGCCATAGCCGTCTCGCTCTCTTCTCAGCCGGGTCATATTTGTCGTTGGTCTGTTTTTCTTGTGTGTGCGTGTGTGTGTGTTTTTTTGTTTTGTTTTTAGCAAATGCCCTTGGTGTAGCGACATTTATTTCTCGTGACAGCAGCAAACACAAGCTGGCAAAAGATGTGCCATCTTGGCAGCCCCGTTCATAAAAGATGTGTCATCTTAAGAGCAGGAATGGTTGCCACCGTCACAAAGAAACAAATATTCTTCCTCTGATTGAATTTCAACCAGGGTTTCAACTCTTTCTTTCTCTTTTTTCTTCTTTTTTTTCTCAAACTTCATTGCTATGAGAAGTGAGAAGACTATGGCTCGGGTTGATCATGTATTTCGCTAAAAGCTGCTTTCCGACTTAAGGGTCGCTGCTTTGAACTTTTTAAATATTTCTTTGTTCATTTTGCCAGTTCGAGATTTAGTTATGCAGGCCGCTCTCGTCCTTAACTCTACTTACTAAGGCCTGGTAGGCTGACAAATTCTTTCAAGAAATTATGTGAGCATAAAGGTTTTGTAACCATAGCTTTCATTTCTTATTCACGGCCGGGTCATTATTATCATATGTTTGTTTGTTGTTATT
Organism: Siderastrea siderea; assembly: GCA_964030785.1. Classification (NCBI taxonomy): domain Eukaryota; kingdom Metazoa; phylum Cnidaria; class Anthozoa; order Scleractinia; family Rhizangiidae; genus Siderastrea; species Siderastrea siderea. The sequence continues at coordinate 28,762,155 of OZ034971.1, read as the reverse complement.
GTTGCTTTTTTTGGTTTTTATCAACTGCTATTTATTTCTTGTGACAACAGCAAACACAAACTGGCAAAAGATGTGACGTCTTGGCAGCCCTGCTAGTGAAAGATGAATCATCTTAGAGCCCAACCATTTAACTTCTGAGGGGGCGGGGTTGGGTGATTTGGAAAAAAATATCCTGCAAGTGCATGTGCGTAAGAAAAAATTTCCTGCACAAGACTATTGTCCAAAAAAGAATTCACGCACGTACAGTGGGCTGGAAAAAAAATTCTGGCAAGATGTTTCCTGGGTTGACACATAGAACTTTATCAGCAGACTGTTAAAAGATTTTAGCATCTGGACTTGGGTAAGAGGGATTCTTTGCACAATGATGTTTTCCCCTCAGATGGCCTTTTCTTTACATTTATAGCACCTGTGGTTACCAATCTTGATACATGTTTTCTAAACTTCAAGATCACGGCTGGTGTTGTGATTTGAAGACCAATGTATTCAGTGCACTCTAAATCAAGAATGCCAGAATAGCTGTTGGAACATGAAGTAAACTTTATTAACTATCTATTTGACACAAAACTGGAATGAGCTCTCCTGTAGCATTTGCCTGAACGCTTGTCAAGTAAACGTGTAGGGATAGGAGGTGTGTCTTTTAATATAGAAAGTGTCGTATGCCTTGCATACTGTATGTATTCCCTCTCTTGGGGAATATTAGTGTACAATGCTCGTTACGTCCATAGATGCAAGGATTGTGTTCTCTGGAACTTTAGTCCTGTCAATGAAATTAATGGAGTCAGTTGACTGTATCAGTCTTTGAGATGCGACTTCTGTTGTTGCGCTAACGGCTGGAGTAGTATGGCAACAAATGCTGATGACTTCTCTGTTAGACCTGAAACTCCCAAAGTCTCCCAAGTCGGTTTGTGGATTTTCGTAAGGGTATAAAATACCGGAATTCGAGGCGGGTATGGTGTTTGACAAAGCCATTTTTCAGTCATTTCGTTAATGTGGTGTTCATTGTGAAGCACTGTAATCAATTGTTGTACTTTACGGGATGTATCTTCAGCCATAGGTACTGCAAGAGGCCTCAGTAGTTTTCCATGTTCGTGCATGTTGTCTAATTGAATTTGCCCCTCGTTTTTGTCCCAAGAAAGTCTGGGATGAAGCCCAAATCAGTAAAGTTTGCAAGTGAGGACAATGATGAGAAATCATCCAGTTTTGGCATGGATGTGATCTGGGGATATCTGTCATCATTAAAGCTAGGGAATGGTACCCATAAATTTGGTAAGATAAATGACGTATCCAAAACAGTTCTTATTCTACCGCATTCAAATGCCAGTGAAGAGAGAGTTTTGCCTCTTATAAGGAAAAACAAAACAGCTATCGGCAGCATCTCTCCAGGTGGACGGTACGTTGGCCTTTTTGCTTACTATCAAATAGCCTACAAAGAGTCATCTTTTGAACCACCTGCAGATTTGTTGGCTACTGTAAAGAAAGCTTCTTGGAACTACAACAAAGAGCATCATCAACGCTGTTTTTAAGCGTTATGGCATGTTAATTTGACTTCAGAATGTCAAGATCGAGTTGATATTAGTCCAATATAAAGAAAAATCTTGGATCTAAATAGTTACTTTCGAAGGGTCACATTTCTTCTCAGAATAAAGGAAAACACGTCTTGGCTTCTTTAATTTTTCAAAAATTTCTGGGGGAGCATGCCCCCAGACCCTCCTACAAAGATGACGCCGTCAAAAATCTCACTCTTTGGCAACAAAGCAACTTAAGAGCTCTGTGCAGATTAGTTTAAATTTGGGGCTTTGTAATGTGTACTTCAGCTGCGAGTTGGATTTAACCCTTTCTAGATAGCTCTCTAAAGCAACTTATTGCTGCCAGTTTGATTTAACAAGGAAAGGATGTGGCTCATTATCTTTCCGTAAAATATGTACTGAAGACGCATTCGCGCTATCCACTGTACTGTTCTGTAGCTCTATGCACGCACTATGTACTGTACTGTAGGCGCATTCACCTTGCAAAATGATCAAAGTCCAGGAACAGGTCTGACTCCTTTTATCAGTGGGAAGGGGTCACCTCAATGTTTTACATTTGGTGTTAAAGGTATTGTACTGTATTATAAAAGTCACTCAAAAACTCTTAGATAAAAATTAATATTTGTTCAAAGTTTCTTTCACAGATCCTTAACCTTTTATAATTTGATTTATAATGAAGGCCTACTTTAAACTCCATCCACACACCCAAAAAAAATTCATGCAGAACGTTGGAGGGAGAAAAAAATATCTTGCAAGCACATACCCCGAGAAAAAAAAATACACGGGGAATTAAGGGGTTGAAAAAAAATTCATGCCTATACCAAATCACCCAACCCCCCCTCAGAAGTTAAATGGTTGGCCCCTTAAGAGCAGGGATGGTTGCTACCGTCACAAAGAAACAAATACTCTTCAACTGAGTTTCAGCTCTTCCATATTTTCCCTCAAACATTACTGCTGTGAGAGCTGAGAAGACTCGTAATGTTACTCAGACGGATTGGCCTGTATTAACTGAGTTATGGACTGGCAAAATGAACATCGCAATAACGGAAATTTCAAATATCTTTCCATGAATCAGAGTTGGTAAGTGGCAAAAATACTGTCAACTTAGTGGACAGTCGTTCTAACAAAAGAGGTGCCTCTTCCATCGTCTGACTTGTTTAATAGACCGAAAAAGCAAAGCCGATTTTAAACATTACTGATTTCCTCTGATTCTTTGCTTAGCCTCTTACTGCAACCAGACCTTGTAAACAAATTAATATGGATTAGCTGAAATTAATTTTAATAAATGAATTTGGTATCGAACTTGTCATACAATGCTGTTTTGCGTTTGTTCGAACCACACAAATTCCCCGCCAAAAAATTATAGTGCTTTTATTGAGCACTGATCGAAGCCGATCCAAACTACTGGCGAGAAAAATCTGGCATGTAATCCCTGTAACTTCGCGTTTGTTATAAGCAATGACTTATAGTTGTAATGAGGCGACGAAATCTTAAATGCAACCAAGGCATATCTGAGATAAATAACAACGCTGTTGAATTCGGTGAATCGCAGATCGAACGCGTGGAGTCGCCACTCATATACCGGACACATGACTTTGTTTAGTTCTTGTAGCCCTCTAATATTTTTCCATGCCGACAAGACTACTGCGCTAGCAGCTGCAATTATACCGGTAATGATTTTGCACGGCTTACATACAGATTCAACTTACCATAGTCCACTACGCGAGACTTTGTAAAGGACATCAGGGAAGATTTTTCTAATCTTGTTCACTGTAATCTAGTTTGAATTTATCCCCTGTTTGATACCAAACGAAAACAAAACGTCGATTCCCAGACTTCCAGCATAACGTCAATCTGATCACATGGCTTTTAGGCTTCGGAAACGTGTGCATTGACGGTATTGGAAGGAAAAAAAAACCAGTGAAATCAGCGTTAAACAACCACTTGTGACATCGTATCGTTTCTCAAGAAAATGAAACCAGAAACTGCAAGAAAGCACTTCACTGATCCTTTTCGTTACTGGCATCCGGTGACAAGTAATAATGTACAAAAGTTAAAAGTCCTCCTGGTCGTGTTCCTGGTCGAAAGTTTATTCTTGGCGAAAGTCCATCGTGGAGTTTTCTTGTTAACTGCAACAGTCAAATACTAGTCGCATCCAACCAACAGAACAAGCGTTATTATTTTGCTTTTCGCCGCGTTTTTTTTATTTTATTTAATTTTTTTTTATTTTATTTTTCGCTTGCTAACACCTTCAGCGGTCTCACCTTGCCGCAGTTAAATTGTTTTACAAATGAGTTTTTGGTTCGGATTTCCTATTTGATTGACCAAAATTGTCTGGTAATGACTTGTGAATGATGCGTAACACTCCTCTATGGGAAAATCAAGTCACGTTTTATTATGACTTGATGACATGTATAAGTCGGTCCTTACGTCTCCGCAGTTCTGGTTTACATTTGATGCAGTGACATTTCAATCATGAAGCAGCAGATAAGGACGCCTTGCGGTAAGCCCATTAGATACGCTTGAAAAACCCCTCACAAATTCTTAGAAAAGTTTTCTAAGAATTTGTATGGGACAACAAGAGGTACTTACAGTTCGCGCTTTCTCTGTCCTGTCATGTGACAAGTTCATGTAGTTCCTTTATAAAAGCACTTTTGTTAAGTTTTTTAATTTCCGGTGGAATGACGTTCCATAATTTAGTACCAAATCTTTCCCGTCGATAAGTTGCATACTGTCAATTAATTTTAAGGCAGTTCAACTGCCGACCCCCAGACGGAACGGTTAGTTCCGGTGTTATCAATAGTAAGTCTCTCTACCAGTTATTCAATATCATCGATACATGTGATCGCGTGCACATTGCACGAAACACATCAAGTGGTACAAAATCGGTTAGCGGTATCAGGTGATACCCGTCGTCCAATTTTATTGACGACAGAAAAACAAGAAAGGAAGTCACTTTTGCAGGTTTTAACATTTCAGATACAATCCCAGCGTAATAAAATCGAGTAAACTAACCAGCCTGGTTCTGATTAGCTGCAAATGTGAATCGGGGTCGTGCTGTTGCCAAAGCTAAATCTGCACGGCAGAAAAGCAAAATACAGGGCGCGACTTTTGTAAGGGCCGCTTGAGTTTTCGGTGTTTTTGAAACTGTCCGGTCAAAGAATAATGATAATAATAACTGTCTCGCTAATCGCCCTCGCAAAGTACAGCAAGGACGCAGCTCGACAAGGTCAGACCGAAAGCATATATATACAGGCGCGGCTGGCAGCCGCTATACGGTAAAGAATAGTGTCGACTAGCTTGATAAAGGAGCCGCTTTTAATCCCAGGCACTTTAAGGCCTCTGCTCAGTTGTGTACTAAAATAGCGCCGATAAATAAACAAAGTTTATTCTCTTCGGATACACTGTATCAATATTTTTCAAACCACCGAAAGTTTCCTTTCTCTCCAGTTGAGGACAGTAGAAAAGCTGCCTAAAACTGAAAGATCACGAGGCAACAGAAAGTACCGAAACAACTCAATCTTGACGTAATAACCTGAAATACTTGGCTTCTGTTTCAACTGAACTATGTGAATGTCCACGCTATAAAAAGGAGCCGTTCTCGATTTTTTTTCGTGTATTGCTACACCTGGCTAGACCGATCAGAGTTCATAAAAGAGGCAAAGGACAAAAAAGAGCGAATTTAACAGCCATCTGATGGACAGAATTTGCATCTGTTTAGTTGTAAGTACAGATTTTGGCTAGTTAAAACTTTGTAAGTTGCTTAGAAAATGAAACTATTTTCCTGTTTGCCTTTTCTTTTCAGTAAATAACATTGCAAAAGTCATAATGTCCATTTCCTTAACTGATCGCTGTACAATTTTTTCAATCTTTACTTTAAAAATCGGGTGTCATGATCATATGAAACCACTACGCCATAAGTTTTTGAAATTTGAGCTGTTATTATTGAGAAGAGTTTTGCTTTCAGCAAAACTATTTAACACTTCTATGGAGCTTCTGGTTCATAAAGTTTCCTTAGAATTGACTAGGGGCTAGGTCCTGGATAAGAAAACACAAACAAACTTAAAAAGGTTCGCAAAAGTATTTTCTTAATTTTTTTCTGACGACCCAGCCTACTCAGCTTTGGCCAGCTCCCTTGAACACGTGCTCGGCCTAAGAAAAGGGTTTTACCGAGCAGTTTTTTTGGTCGTTTGCGTGCCCTTTTTCCGTGTGGTAGATAGACATACAAATATACAAAATATTCAAATATTTGTAACTAAATGTCCCGGATCTGACACGCGGCTATACATCAGTTTAAAAAGCTTGTTACATGAACTTCTTGTGCAACTTAACGTCAACTACTCCCTTTTGAGAGGGTATCAATGGGGCGGTGGCTTTTACGGTTAACGTTTATTATTTTTCACATGACTCGTTTTCCTTTGTTCTTCCAGGCTGATTATATTGAATAAACCTGCTGATTGTCAACTGTCTGAAAAGCTGGGGGCGGCTTTGATTGTAACAGGGGAGAGCGGGGCTGATATTCTAAGATTCCCCTAGGGGAATATTAGCGTTGATAATCCCCTAGGGGAATATTAAAAGTAATATTCCCCTTGCAGCACACCCACACGCATCGCTTTACACGCACTGACTAACAAAACCACATCTTTACTTCAACAGGCAGTGCATTCCGTTCGGTTGCCTACTCATTCCAAACATTCAAACACCAAAAGCTTACCTTTTTAGTGTTCTTTGGGATCCTTTCACTGTTCCTGGCCAGCAGCTCTTTGTCATCTACGACGATGGTATCCCTCTTCGACGTTTTATTCTCATTTCTTTCAGCCTCCTTGTCAACGCTGCCGATTGAGACTTCTTCATACTTATCCGCCTGGTTGAAGCTAAACAACCCTTCTGTTGCCTCTTCAATGCTGAACTGGGCGTTTTCGTAGTCCCCAGCAAATCCTCTAAGTCATTGCCGGAATTTATTGAACCATTAAAATTGGTTTGCGTAAGGAAAATGTCTTCCTCGGAATCGCTCATTTCTAACCTCGTTGTAGTAAAGTGGTGAAAACAGTGGTTGCAAATTTGTGAAAGTTGTCAGTACTATTAGGCAATTACAAAATCCCAGTGCGTATTTTCGGAATCTTTAATCTATTGTAAAGCTTGTTTGGCACGCACATTGGTTGTTTCGGTGTGCGTATCAAAAATGAAAAAAACAACCTGTTTATTATAAATTTTTACAATGTGGAAACCCCAGTGCGTCTTTCGGAACCTTTTTGCTATTGTTTAGTGTGAGTCCGGAAAAACATTTGTTTCCTTCAGCGTACCGACATCAAAACAACGAAGAAAAGCGTGTTTCCTATTGTTTTACGCCACAGTTGATACCTCGCCGTTGTGAAAAATAAGCCTCAGGGATATGTGATTTAGTCACTTCGGGCTGCGCCCTCGGTGAATAAATCACATATCCCCTCGTTGCCTAAAAATAACCCTTACAAATTTTGGCGTTTTACGGCTAACGGTTATTTTCTTCCTGTTACGGTTAACAAAAAACTTAAAAATTAATTTACATTGTTTTAAAAAGTTAACATTAATTTCTACTGTGGTGATACACATTTAAGGTCTTTGGACCATTCTGGGCCATTCCGGCCACGTAATTATTTTAAGAATTGTAATTTTGGTTTTCTTTCGGTACCAGGGCAGAATATGTAACCGTCCTACCCGCATTAGCAGCGAGACAAGACAAACAAACAATGTTAACAAGAGATCTTGATTCTTTCACAATGACAAATCGTGGCTACAAAATATTTTTACGGTTAACTTTTTTTTACGACTAACGGTTAAAATATTTCAATTTTTACGCCTAACGACCAAATTTTTGGTCGTTTTGCGGCAAACGGTTAACCCCATTGAGACCCTCTTTTGACAAAGGAGAGTGTATCCTACTCAGATAGAAAGTATTTTTTGACCCGGAGCGCCTCTGGTCAAGATGGCAGGCATTTATTGTTTTTACCATCCTCAAAAGGAAGAACTCGTTAAATAAGTCACAAATGTAGTGGATTCAAACACAAGCTATGCTTATTTACTAATAGTAAGCTGTTCCCTGCCAACTAAGTCGAGCCTCCTACGTAGACGTTCTTTAGGCTCGTCGCGCACTCCTACCATCGTTGACTTCATCGTCTAGCTCTTCGTGCAAAAGAACAATATGCATTTCAATCAATTCAATTTAATTTAAATCACCGAACATTCGCCAAAACACAAATTCTTGATACTCAGCACTGAAAAATCCGCCCAGAGAAACAGCTGTCGGTCAAAATGTTAACCCTACATACAACTTCCGGCCATTCAGCAGAAGGAAAGGCACAGCCACTCTGAAAGCCATTAATCCTTAAGCACACTTTACACAACAAGAAAGGCAAATAACCGCCTTTTTGAAGTAGGTGTCAAAAAGAAGAAGTTTGCGAGCAGGCGGACCCGGATAAAACTAGGAAATCCGATAAAGAACACAAACATATGAGAGACTCACGACAGCAAAGAGGGACCCTGTTAAGCATTCAAATGAATGTTTTTTCTTAATGCTCTGGTTTTATAAATTTTTTATTATATCGTAGCTATGCAGATAGTTAGGCAAATCCGATTGAATGCATAACCGGGCTCTGTCTAAGAAAAATAACGGTGGCAAGTATAAAACGTGAAAGCCCAAACAAGGCTCCCACTGATCTTTGGATATGTTTTAGGCTTAAGAAAAGGGCTTTTTTTAATGGTTTAATTACTAACTCGACGTTTATAAGTTGCTTATTACAGGTTAATTACAATTTTGTGTTTCCAACGAAAAAAAAAACTGACATTAAAATATACGCTTACTAATAGTTAAGTTATACAGATTAGAATTATAAGAGGATTGAGGCAAGCCTGACTATTATCGAGGATGCCTTGAAATACTCGTCTTCGCTTACAAATATTTGATTGACAAGTCTACGTAGTTCCTTTTTAAAAGCACTTTTGTTATTCATTTATTTATTTTTAATTCCGGTGGAATGACGTTCCATAGTTTAGCACAAATCTTTCCTGTCGATAAGTTGCAAACTATCAACTAATTTTCCTGCAGTTTTAACTGCCGACCCTCAAACGAAACAGTTGGCTACGGTGTTATCAACAGTACGTCTCGGATAGTCTTATCGTGATGGGACGTATCGCTACCAGTTATTCAATATCATCGTTATATGTGATCACGTGCTCATTGGACGAAATACATCACGTGGTCAGAAAATCGGCGGCAGGTATCTGGCGATACCCGTCGTCCAATTTGATATCCATCGTCCGATTTTATTGACGAGAGAAAAAGAAGAAAGGAAGTCACTTTTGCAGGTTTTAACTTTTCCGATCTAATCACAGTGTAATGAAATCGATTAAACTAACAGCATGGGCCTAGTTGCATAAAGAAACTTTAATTAAGGGGGAATTTCTGCAACCATTCCCTGTGTTTCGGAGGATTATCTTGCACGCTATTATGGATAAATCGGCCGAAGACGGATTAAAAAGTATAGTTAAACACAATGACGGTGCGAAAGAATCCTCAGGAAAACAGGGAATAGTTGCAGAAATTCCCACTTAATCTTAAGTTTCTTTATGCAACCGGGCCCAGGTTATGTTTAGCTGCAAATGTGATGTGACTCTCACCGGATGTTTTCTATTTACCTTAATAAAGCGTGCGCATTGTAGAAATTAATCCGAGGGTTATACAATAAACAAACTCCTTTCCTGGCTTGCTGATATATTGGAGGATATCGCCCTTGGCTGAAAGATCGCCCTCAAAATTTCACAGTTGCCCTCGAAGCTTCGCTTCTCAGGCAACTGTTCATTTTTCGGACAATGTTTCAGCCATTATCCTCCGTCGTGAGGTTTACTCTTTTTTATTTTTTTTCTAAGTAACCAGTTTTGCTGAACGGGTGTAAGGGTTTGCGGTGACGCGGTTTAGCGGAAATTTCTATTTTAATCTGCGGTATTGCGGTTTTACAAGACTAAGCGGTTAAGGTCACGGTAATCGGTGAAAAAAGTGTCTGCGGTGTTACGTTTTCACTCGGATCCTTTCGTATCCAGTTGTCTTGTGTAAGTTAATACAAGCTTGAGCCAAGTGTTTTGTCTTTCAACACGTTAGCTTGCACATTTGTAACATAGGATTTTAGTCATATCCTACACGTAAGTTTCTGTGGGTGTTTTTGTTGTTCACACCCTTACTGGGACGTAATTTGAACTGTAAAACATCGGAATAAAACTAGTTCGCTCTCATCACCTTGTTTAACTCCCTGATGAAGTCTATGTGATCAGGCGAAACCAGTCTGGGAATAAAACAAGTCAGTGACAAGATTCTATGCTGTGTGCTGCTCACTACTTCTCATTTTACAGCCATGCTCTGTCACGCGTGATCAGTATTTTGAAAATTTGAATGGCGTTTTCAAGTTTGCGTGCCGGTTTTGTAAATTCATCCCGATGTTTGGCGCTCAAAGTAAGATATCTGTTCCAAAGTTTAAGTGAATATGGGCTCAACCGTTGTTAACTTCAATTCTTTTAGTGTTTAAATAAATGTTATTGTAACTCAGTGGAAAAGACTACTGTAAATCAAACTCATTTCTGGTCGACAGTTACGGGTGCAAAATTCCACACAACCTAGTTTCAAAATTCAATTAAACCTCAACGCGTGTAACGTTTGATACCAAATTAGGTCATATCTTTTGCCGACTTAGTTACGCTTAGATGAAACCAGGGGAGCTTCCCCAAGCCGAAGAAACTCGACTGAAGGAAACCACAGAAAACGTTTCTACCATCTATGAACTTTCCTCATTACTCTTTTATTCGACATAAGGAGATCGTTTTTGTAGTTTTCGTACATCGTTACTCCGAGGACGTTAAAGATGAAGAGAGAAAAAAGAACAGTTGAGCAGCAAAATGGGCAGACATTGCTATGAATTGTGAGTATTAACTATTGCTGCGTAAATTTCTTACTCATTTGTTAAGAACGAGCCAGGCTTGTTCTTCGGATTTGTTAAATTATGCAAGAAATGAAATTCGAAATATCAATTGTTTACCATTCTATTCCAGCTCTATTCAAGAGAACATTTTTTTTAAAATTGATTTTTCAGGTATTTTGCACCTTAAAACGTGCAAAATACTTACCAATAAACAGGAAACAGGAAAGGACTGTTAAGTAGCTTTCATTTGAACGACGCACGCAGGAAAGGTAGACTGAATTAAAGGACTCTATAAGATGATTGCGGTCTGCCTCTGAATTATAATCAGGTGCACGTGTGACTCTCGAAATCGTGCGCCTAATCCTAAAACATGGCTTAAGCTATACATATGAAGTATGAAGCACACTTTAAGAATGTTGAGTGCTTCTACGTCTGTCGCCACCAGTTAAGGAGTTGAAGCTGGCACGTGAATTCTTCTCTGTTGCTATCGTAACTGTGCCTAATCTTATGTCACTTTTAGAACGAAGCCTTAAATAGAACTTATGCAGGGTGCTAAGGGCACTGAAGAGGGCTGCTTTCACTGCTTGTATTGTTTCTACGTTGTGCTAGAGACTGGATCTCTGGCATGGCGCTACTGGAATATACTAGACGAGCACAAGCCTTATATTGTTCACCTAAATGTGCTCATCTATAAAAACAAGCTTATCTCATGCACATCCGACGTTTACAGAATACTTATGCATATTTTTTTGCTTGTCTGATGCAATACGCTACACTTTTCGATAAAGTATAAACAAGGGACTTCTTTTTTTTGAAAAGGTGTTCACCATAATATTCAACAACGAAGTTAGCTCTGTAACGGGAAAAACGTGTCAGCTTCAGTCTGAGTACAACACCGAATATAAAACGCCTTCCCTTGTCAGAATGCATGGCTGTAAACAACGTGGGATGTGGTGTGAGGCATCAGCCAGCGGACCAAACACGAGGGACAAAAGCACAGGTAAGTGGAAGCTATCTCGAGACAATAGTTGGGCTAAACATTGCCTGCAGCAAAAACGTATTTGGTTAGCACTTAGAGACAGTCATACTCTACTTTACCCTGGGGGGGGGGGGGGGGGTACTCAATAAAGCTTTGTACGGGGAGGCTCCGCCTGAAGGTTCAAACTCTTACCCTTTAATATACTAATTTTTACCAAAATGGTGCCCCTTTCATATACCTAGAGCAAAACTGCACCCCTTTCTTAAACCTCAACGATAAGCCAAAACAATAGAATTTCCTCCAATTGCCACGCTTTTCCCGGGTATTCAGTTGTTCTGATTCAGTTGCGTACCCATTTCTGCCAAAATTGGCACCCTTTGATATACTTCGCTTAAGCCACCATTTCTCCCACTTTGCAGCTGATTTTGTGACCCTTGCGTGTATTAAAATGGCAACTTTCCCTACCCTCTAATATACTGCGAGCTTAAAGAAGGCACCCCTTTCGGGCGGAGTCTCCCAGTATAGCCCACTATAGGGAGTACCCCCCGGGTGCTTCACTGTCTATTTTGAACCAGCATGTTCAAAAAAGCTTTTGGAACATTGGTTCGTTTTGAGTGACGCACCCTTTTTGGGAGTGATACCCAAAGCTATGAAGTGGTTCTTTCGCATGCCAATGTTCACGTATCATGCTTGCTATGCAAATGGTTGGACCTTTTGAGTGGTTGATTGCCTCTGCAGAGCTCCGGCCCAGACGGCCAGAACCCGAGGAGGCACCCTGCTAGTATCCCCCGCATTTACGTACAGAGTGAGAAATGATGGATTGTTGTTGGTTCGATATAGCGGAAAAAATCTCGATTTTCATGAATACGGCGCGCAAAGGATCAACAAATTTATATGCTACACCCAATTTCTATAACAAATTAATGTACTGAAAAAAAAACAACATATTTTTCTCCGATCAGTGGTCAGTTACTGCTTTTAAGTTTTAATTAAAATAGTGTTTTTTGTTTCAAAACGTTTCCATATTTTCTAATTGCCATAATTATACTGTATTGTATCGTAGTTCTTGTGTCTAAAGTGGTACATCAATCCAATAATATTTATAAGGAAATTTTGATTTTTAACTCCTGGTACTCTTGGCAATGAAAGAACTAGTGATGTGCAAAGCCACTTGTGAGTCTTTCAAGCATTCACCATGTTCCTGATTGATGCAAAGCATGATATGCCTTGCTTTCAAACAGCTTACAACCAACCCAAGTACGCTTATAAGCCACTTATAAGACTTTATGTTGTATTTCTTTTTACTTCAAGAATTGAAAATGAAGAACCGGTTTATAAAGAATGACGGTTTTATCGCTTGCTTTCAAGTACGTCGGAACCAAACCGAGTACTCCTTGATAGTAAAATCAGCCAGCCGAATAGTTTTTGAGGTAAGTAAAAAGCCATTTATTCTCCTTTAATTTGTAATTTGTGTTATAGATGTAGGGTTTCAAAGGCAGAAGGGAAAGTTTTGGGAAGAATGTTGGTCTTTGCGGCTTTGAGGCCCTAAAGGGATACTGCAAGATCCCAACCATAAGCCTTTCCTACCACCACCAGCCTCAAATCAAATACCTCGATATCTCCTCTCTGCCCCCTGTCATTTCTTTCGCTCATATTCCTCCTTCCGCGCTCCCCAGTCAAGGCACTTTTACAAGTGGAATCTTGAGGAGGTTAAGTTCAATTTCATAGCTTTTTTGTTGTTGGTGAATACAGCTGCTAATTTATTAAGTTTAATAATATTGATTCATTCCCAATTATTTTCAGAGACTACAGCAAGGCACTGATTGTACGAGTAGTAACTCAAGCATCTTCAAAATGTTTGTGGAGAATCCCCATCAGTATCCCCTCCGCATTAAGCTGATTAGTCAAAAGCCAGGATTAACAGCAAATGCCGCGTATCTAGCTGTAAGCAGCTCCTTAACTAATACCTTATGTTTGGCGAATGCCGAAACTGCACGTAATAGGTGGATTTTGTATAAAAGGATGTTTTAGCCCTTAGTGGGAACCCACCCAATACGTATAAATTCTGGCTAACAAACATGGCACAAAAGCGTCATATTCGACCTTAATTTCTGTAAATTTCCCCATGCAAATCGTGCATCTTTCCGTGGAATCTTTTTTTTCTAAAATTGACGCTCTTTTGTGTGGAGCAGGTCCAAATCTGTCACTTGCAATTGCTCATGCAGTTATACAAGCCCGCTTCCTCCCCTATGTCACTAATCAAAATTACAGATAACACACCACATGCACTATATTTGTACATCTATCCTGCACAGGAAATTATACTTCCAGAAAACACAAACTGGACACTATTCTGTAGTTAAGCAAACTAGTTGGAGGGCAAATTGGCAAATTGCCCACTTTCTCTCGGGACAATTTTTCTAGCTTTTTATGTTGTTTAGGGACAGTGGAAGAGATACATGGGGCAACCAAACTTTCTGTTGTAATTTGTTATAATTCTATAAACTCAAGCAAGTCGCTATTTTGTGTTTTACAAACTAGTCATAAGCTATTTTAGGGATTACCTATAATCCTATAAGGGCATTTTTCTCAAGTTTTGTTAGTTATTATAATAGTAATAATAATATGTTTTTTAGGGGAACAGATAGAGTATGTTTTTCGGCGTGAAAGGACTTAGTGAAAAGTGTAAAAGCTGGTTTGTCTATGATAACGACAATCGCTGGAAAAATCACCGCCGATCACGGCGATTATTTCGACAAAGATCGCTGAGTTAGCCATTATATGACTGGACTAAATTAAGTAACCTTTGTCTCTATTGTATTGTGGCTACTATAAGCAGTTTAATAAATTTAAAAAAAGAGACGCGGAAGTCATGATATTTGACACTCCTTAGTATGGGGGCAGTTACTTATATTAACAATGACCTCAGCAAGGGGAAATCCAGGGAATTGCGGGGAAAATCTGAAGCAAGGATAATTCTGACGCTGATACCCTATTACTAATGATGCTTTTCAATTGCATTAATATAAAAGTACTTTTCTCAAGACCGCCAGGAATTGGCAAATTGCAATCTTAAAAACTGAACATCTCAGTGCGACATTTTTCTTAAGCGGCCTTTACACGTCAAACTAATGTTGGCCAACTCGTGTTGGCAAACTCAAATTGGTGTATGTGAACGACACAACAACATGTTGGCAAACTATTAGCAAAAAGTTGGCGAGAATAGAGACAAGTCCTCTTTGTCGCCAACAGTTTGCCAACATGTTGTTGTGTCGTTCACACACAGCAAATTTGACTTTGCCAACACGAGTTGGCCAGCATTAGTTTGACGTGTGAAGGCTGCTTTGGACGGTATTTGTATTATTAGCGCAAAAAAAAAAAGGTTTGCACCGTTGTTGCCAGGGTAGTTGGTCATATAGCAAATAGCAGTGGGTGATATTTTATGCTTTCAATGAGCAGGTCTTTTGTCACGCCATTTAATTTTGGTGGCATTGTTTTGGTTCAAAATAGTTGTCTCAATATTGACAAGGTCAAATGTTGCATGGTGTACCGCATGGCACTCTAAAGGCTTACGAAAATAAAAACTTCAATTTGTTGTTGACGAATGAAGCCGCTATTTATTAAATCATACTTTTTTTTAATTACTTTTATTAGAGACAACAGGGAAACGCTGGGTGTATGAGTAGGATGTCAAGCTTCTTCAAACTAGTTATCTTGACATCGGAACATCAAACTATCAGTTGATCAGCCAAGAGCCTCAGTTGTCGCCTATCTGGCCGTGCACAATAATGCTTCTGCTACCTTATTTTTAGCGGACAAAAAAGTACGCGCAATAGATTCATAGTCTTGCCAATCTTCTAGGTAAAAAGGATCTCAACACAAACGCTGTTATCAAATCATACTTAAGGGAAGTTTTTTTTAATAGTTTAAACTATCCGTTTTAAGTTTTTGGCCCCTTTGTACCTCTTTACCCGATATCCTTCTATATATATATGTTTTAATAGCGGAGCTCGCGGAGCACCATGGGTAAGAAAATTTGGTAACCCGTTGATCCGAAAAATTTTGGTTCTGACGTCAGCGTACGTCCGTCCGTCCGTCCGTACAGACTCTGGGGGAGGGTGACGGGAGTCCCAAGACAGCCTGACCGGGGGAGGTGGAATGACACTTTTTCTTGTAGCTGAAGTAAACAACATGGCGGCTGGTTCGTCGTACGGTCGTCTTTCAATACGATAATTGTAATACATTCTTGGAATGAAGACTTGTAGCAGTTCATCACGGAAAGGAAGAGGATTGCTATAATCTCGATGGCGCATATAGAAGGTACTGGAGAGCTTGAAGGCAAGAAATCCTTGTTCGCGGACATACTTGTTTTTTTCAAAGCTAAGGAGATCTGGAAAGAACCCGGCGACTTTTGTTTAGATTTTCAAGGCCTTCTTTCAGTTCAGTGGTAAAGTAAATTACAGATTTGAGTGTGGATTTACATTGTAAAAATTGTTTAATTGAGCGACTTTACATGTTTAGTAAATTACGGTAATTTTCTTGAAATGTTTTAAAAACTTGTTTAAAAATAGCTCGTAGTTCCCGTTTGCCGGCTTGCGAGTAACTTCACTCGAGGGGAAAATTGAATGCAGTTTGCTTTCCTAGGCAAACGAATGCTTCGTATGTGAATGTCATTTCATGTTTTTGAAGGTTTCTTGTCCTTTTTCTGTGTTTATGCATTAAAGGAATTTTCATTAGTGAGCAATCTGATATTTAGGCTTCAGTTAACTTAAGCTTAAGCTTAATTAAGCTTAATTTCCTTTTGAACTTTAGTGCGTAATTTTCAATATTTTTCTTAGAGGAATTCTACTGTATTTTATTCGAAAAGTGGAAATCATGACTAGTTCTAGACTGAGTCTGTGTTGTTTTTTCAATGTAGGTTGTTTTTCTTCGGCGACGCGTATTGGGTTGTTTTGACTAATTCGTATTTATCGTATTTATTTAGTATTCAACACCTGAAGAGTCGCTCTGTCGTCATTTTTAAGTTTATAGTCTTAGTGTAAAGCTCCTTATGTTTTTTGTTCAGTTGTGGAATATTTTATCTTCCTTATATTGTTATATTTTTTAGCTTCTCCATATGAAGTGAATGACATTTCTGTCCCAATTTAGCGACTAAACTTAGACTCGCCGTTTCAGTGAGTGAGTTCAGTGTGGCATGTTTTCGTGATCGTTTTGTTTTTTGTTAAACCGCTAAGCCATTTCAGTGTGTGTTTAGTTACAGATCGAAATGAAATCTTTATTTAAGTAACTATAAGCAAAGCATTTCTCGGTTTAAGTCTACATGTATTTTGTCTAAAATGAGACTCTAAAACCTTCCTAAAATTTAATAGTTCAGGGTGTATTCTTTGAAAGCGCCCGATTAATACTTCGCGGTTGAAAAACTTGTGCCATTTTCTCTTGATAATTATACGTGTGCTTGAAAGTTTCCGAAAACATTTTTAGGAGAATTTTTGCCAGTAAACGGTTTGATGCGGGGAAAATATTATTTATTTTAGCAAGATAGATTTCGAGAAATGTTTCATGGTTAACAGAACTAAGCAGCCAGAGGGATGCATTGGAATCAGTGAGAAATGTGTATTTGCATGGAAAAGTCTTTAAGTGGGTTTTCTTTAGCAATTGTAGTTTTATAGGTACTCTTCTTGCACTCTATAAGCTAGCTTTCGAAAGAATGCCACAAGAAGAGCTGTCGGTGAAAGTCGTACTGAAGTCTTCTCTTTGATGAAAAATAAGCCAGCTCACAGTTTCCTCAGCGGTCCGCATGTTTTCCTTTGCTGTTTTTTACCTGTTGGGGAATAACTGCACAACTAAAATTTACTGTATTGTACGGGCCAGTTAGCATGAAAGAGAGACGTGGAGCTCCGCTTTTAGGCTCGGCTAAATCTATATATTATTAGTAGCATATCTTGTAGAGTTTCCATTACGGCAGTTGCTTTGCTCCTGAAAGGGCCACCCTCATTAAAATGAAGGTGTCTATCTATCAGAACACAGAGAAAGTCACTTATCGTCTATAACATTTTTTTCTTTTAAGGTAAATTGCCAACGTAGAAAGTTATCTTCGGCTTTTTAAGTTCTTTTTACAAGTCGTAAAGGGGGGGGGGGGAGGATAAGTCACACAAAAGGTTTACATTTGTTATTTCGCCATAACGACGGGTTGAAAAAGACGATTTCAGGATACCTTTGTTCTTGTTTATTAATAGGTAAATGTGTAAATGTGTAAAATGTAAATTTTAGCAACTATTTAATTTAAGCTCGAATTTTGAGGAGAGAAACATAGAATGTAGCCTTGGATTCCGTCTACCTCGAGTGAACGCCAACTGGACATTGTCGATTACTTGTCCGGCGTAAATCAATGGTATTCACTGTCTGGCACACTCTAACACATTTTCGATGCTTAATAAAACGTTCTGTCTATCAACGAATGGAGTAAAATAATCCTTCTTGCATCCATCCTTGCATCTCCTCCCCCATACAATATTACCCCACAGCCACCTCTTCCGTCCTAACATACATCATTAACATACCAAGCAATCATCCGTGACCTTCGAGAACCTACCAAAGGAATGCGAAACTGCAGTAAAAACTACAACAAAACTAAAGACGGCTTCACTACGCGATGCCATCTAACAACAGACAAATATCTGGTGAAGTAAATCATTATTTATACACATTGCACAGAATAGACACTGACCCGGACATCGAGTTAAGTCTGAGAATACATATTTTATAGACCTTTGACGTTTGGCGACCTATGACGTTTATGAGACGTCTGAATAGTAAAATTTAGTCATGTAGGAATATATGCAGTCATTTCATGTAAAAAAAAGTGTATAATTAGACAGTAATAGACGTATATTGTTGTATAAACATAAATTTTATATCTTAAAAGTAAAAACTGTCTATTCTGCAATACCGGACCTCACTCGTGTTTCTAAAAGTTGAAACCCTTTTAACTGCACTAGCATAATAATTTTATACTAGAAAAGGCATCAAGCTAACTAAAAATTGACTTCAATAACTTAAAGAGCTTGTTTAATTTAGTAACCTGTGCAGTATTTCGCTCTTTGCGTGTAATACTTAAGGCAATATCAGCCAACACAAAATGCAAAATTTCTGGGTTGCAAAAGGGTTTATGAGCCATACATTTAACATCGCATATTTCAGAGAACATTTGGTATTTCGGACTGGCATTTTCGGAGAAAAATGAATGTTCTTTCATTATTCGGGAACGACATTTTTGTAACTTGATTAGAAAAGGAGAAGCATATGCCAATGATTCGCCTCTAGCAGGTACTGAATCTGATTATGGTTGTGTCAAAGGAATTTTTTGCGCTGCCATGTAGGGTCCTAAAGCGCATTTCCCTCCTTTGAAGTGCAATCCAATGCAAGCATTTTTTTTCTATTTGTCAGAAATAACGTAACTATCCTGCGCTGCATAATGCACGGTTTGGTACACGGTCAAACCTCCTTGATACGGACGCCAAAGCGACAGTCCAATGCAACCGTATTATTAGAGGTCTGTCAACAGAGTGGGGTAGCTTAAGTTGCAACTAGTTCTAGTTATAACTAGGTTTCCTCCTCAGAAAATGTAATTAAACTAATTTACATTGGCATAACGATTAAACTGAACAGTGAAAGGCGTCAGCCACACGCCTCTTATAATGAATGCTTTATACTTTCTAAGGACGTTCTCCCTAAATATTTCGAGCAGATCCTTACTGCGCGCGTAATTCACGTCGCAATGTCATGCCACGTCATGCATCGAGCACGCGCGCTGAGTACAAAATATAGACAAATACACTGGTGGTGGGAATTTTTGTATCTATAAATGTGCTTAACTCTCTTAAATTCATGGTTACCCCATTCTTTTTTTCGATAAATCACTTTCTTTACTGGTTCTCTGCATTCAAAAACAACAACAGCAACAACAACAACAACAAAAAAATCTGAACGTGAGAAGTTTTGATTTTATTGCTACTTCTACTCAAATACAATTGAATTTTTCCTACGAATGCAGGTCTATATGACTTACAATTAACCTTCTATGAGGCTAATTTTACCTGAAGAAACGATGTTACCCGCAAAAATATACTAAATAGGCCTATTTGCGATGAAATAAACAAATCAGCGTTATCTAGAGTCCTCCACGAAACTTATTTTAGTCCTTGTAGCAAGAAAGCCAATTTCGCCTTGCATAACCAAAGCTTCGAAAAACACATTTCCAATACTCTTTATCTCCGAAACGAGCACGGTGACCCCCATTTTTTTTTTGAGTTGGCCATTATCTAACTACTGCAAAAGTTTGAAAAAAATC
The DNA here is from genome assembly GCA_964030785.1 of Siderastrea siderea. Lineage (NCBI taxonomy): Eukaryota > Metazoa > Cnidaria > Anthozoa > Scleractinia > Rhizangiidae > Siderastrea > Siderastrea siderea. The sequence continues at coordinate 28,742,358 of OZ034971.1, read as the reverse complement.
TGAACGTGGGAAGATTTTGGGTGCAAACGTGCTTAAGGTTACCTTGTACCTTCAGAGGTGTCTTTAGTCTTAAGCATGTAGCGCTTCTCAGTTTCGCCGCAGATACCCTAAACCCTATATCAAATTAAAGCTTATAAAACTGGCTATTTGAATATGCCATTAACTTTTCACGAAAACGAATTTTTAAGTTTCCGCGAAGTCTGAATATGAAGGTCTAGACCGCCTTTTGAAAGCTCCAGCTCAAAGGGAATTTTAAAGTTTGCAATTTTTTTTGCTTGGTGAAAGTCCGGCACATAAGGGCTAAAAAACCGTGTTGGGGTTTTCCTTTATTCAGCCGCGTTCAAAAACTTTTAAACATTTTCTAAATCGCAAGAAAAACATACGCAGTAACGGCACAGAAATGGTTCTTAACGAAAAAATATTTAGAATTATCGAATTCCCCGACACGTTCTTGTTGAGGAAGCGTCAAGCTAGCGACTCTCCAAATTTGATTAAAATCGAACAAATCGCCTTTGAGTTGGAACTCTTTAAAGTGTCACCTTCAAGCGAAAAATGAATGCCGAGAAATAGCGCTCAAAAGAAAATGTTCGCTACGCAAACAAACACCGCCTCCAAACACCTTTGCCGACAGTAGACCAATCAGTGGGTGCTATTTCATCTTCCGGTCACCTCCCGTGGAATTTTCGCGCAATATTCTCTCCAAGCAAATCCTAGTGTTCCTAACATTCAACCGTCTTACCATTTTGTCGAGTTTCTTTCAATGTTGGACGTCGTTTAACTGATATTATCGTGATGGGGAGAACCAAAAGAGCCAAAACCTCAAGCCAACCAGCTGGGCCTAAACTGAAGCGGCCAAGGCGGGCAAAAAAGTGAAGCGAAGTGAAACTGAGTGCTGTGGAGCGCTGTGATTGAATCAGTACAACTGCAGCAGCTCTTTTGAACAGCGCTTCTTATATTGGTTGAATGGGTACTTATTGTAGCGTCAAGCTTAGCAAAGCTTATAATTGAACAATGCTCAAAGGGCTTGTTTTTACTTGCGTTATCAAGCATTTAAAAAAACGCTTTCCAAACTGTTTTCAGTTTATCCAAAATCCAAAATTACGCAGAAAAATAATAAAAAGAGCAAATTTCTCGTAATGATTCCGCAAAATTGCCTCGTTTTAACCAAAAAATCGTAACGTCATTTTGTTGCCGAAAAAATAACCTCATTTAACTTTTTTTTCGGAATTTTAACTCTTAAAAGATATTTCAAATTTGCAACTTTTGGCGGATATGCATTTTAAGAGCAATTCTACTCAGGTTAAAACGTAGTTATCAGCGGACAAGGGAAACTTGCACTTTTTGTACACAAGAAGTTTTTTAATTTTAGCGGATAGCGAAATTTTAGCCTCCAAAGTGGGCATTATTGCCCTACACATTTTCAATTAACTTTGAGTGAAACGAGAACTCCGTTCGGTTCCGAAATTCGGACCCTTGGTTCAAAAATCCTCCAAAACCTGCGATAATTAGGGATAAGATCTTCTCAATCTAACTGTCCGAATTTTGGAGCCTTATTAAATCCGCCAAAATCTACAACAGGTAGTGATAGGTTTTTTCTTACTTTTCCCGGAATCCAAGGCTCCGAATTTCGGACCCTTGGTGTAAGCGAATCCGCCAAAATCTACAATAAATATGAATAAAGTCTTCTCAATTAAAGGGTCCGAATTACGGAGCATTAAGTAAACAAATCCGCCAAAATCTGCAATTAATAGTGCAGTTTTCTCTATCCAAGGCTCCGAATTTCGGAGCCCATGGTGTAAGCAAAATTTAAGATAAATAGCAATAAAATCATTTTAATTCTATGCTCTGAATTTCGGGCCTTTGGCTTAACTGCAAATCTGTTAAAATTCTACAGGAAATAGCGATAAAACGTGCCAAATCCTGGAGTCAAACTCCGGACCTTTGGCTTTGACGCATCCACCAAAATCTGTATTATATATTAATAAAATTATCCTAATTCTAGGATCAGCATTAGACTGCGAGCGGTCTCTCTATTTCGTTCAGGGATAGATGGAATTTGAAAAGTTTGTCGTTGGGTACTCCTGTGCGGACAACGAACAAGCGTGCGAGCGCGAAAATCGCCTGCCGCGTTGAAACGTGACGCGCGTGTCGAGCTTGTTCGTTTTTCTCGACTATACCTGAAGGGACTGCTCGTAGTCTTAGTTAAGACTTTAAAACGGTCGTATTTTTTGCGTTGGTCCATGGAAACGCGCGGTCTTCGAGCGAAAGGTCTCGAGCGAGCGTGCGTGAAATAGACGAGTGAGACTCGGCGTGTGAGGCTCGTTTGCGCTCCGCGCCTCGCGTGTTAGCGCTTTTCTTCTCGCGCGCGCTTCTCTTAAGAATGTATCTTGCGGTATTACAATCTAATCTTAATTGTGCTGATCAAGAAAGGGAAGTTTCACGCTGTCATGCTTTCTGGAGAAAAGTAAAGTTAAGCTACATAACCTGCTTGTTACTGGCTCGGCGATTTCCAGTTAAAGGTTCTCTCAAAGGAGTATTCTACAGCTAGCGGAAAGCACGAGACAACCAAAGAGTTGAAAGCCGAACTAAAAGGCTTTGGACTCCAGTAAAAACACTGTTGCGTGCACCTTGTTTGTTTTATTGTGCTTGCAAAGTTGGCGGCCTTGTTTGTGAAAAAGCTAAGCTTGAGCGGCGGTATTGGAGGGAAACCAGTGGATCGTGGCGGCCGCCGGGTTTTATGTTATTTTTGAAATAGCTGCTTCGCCGCTTGCAGTTTTTAAAATTGTCTCCACGGGAACAATAGCCCACGGAAGGCACACACAAACTATATGTGACTGCTGGTATTTGCCATATATAAGGAAATGCTTGAGAATAAGAAAACAGAATGTAGGGATAGTCACGCAGATGAAGTCCGAAGGACAAGCAAATTATAAATGTTCCTATAGAAAACGGAGAAATTAATCCAAACCGCAGAATATCTCGCAAATGTCCAACAGTATTTTATTCGATCTGAAATCAAAATTGTACAAAGATATTCTAGTAACTAAATGCAATCAAACAATTAAAGCAGAAAAAGTGAAATAAGTGCTCTGACAGTCAAACGCAGTTAATACAACCGAAATCATGCGGTTCGTGAAACATACTTAAGTACAGATGCTTTAAACTCAAGACTAACAAAAGGTAACTTTCAATATTCACTTACTTCTATGGCCAGTTTTCTTAAATGTCCTTGAATATAAGCATAACTCCCGGGCATAAATCCGGGTAGCAGCTATTCTAAACCGTAAACACTTTGATTCTTTCAGTACGTCGGCTGTCAGTAAAAACAATCAAAACTAAGCAGAACTAAACTGCTCAATTAAATTTGAACAAGCGTTCACTTTTGCGGTTCCTTTTGGGCGTGTGCGGTTTTCCTACTTTTGTCAGCTAAATCGCGGAAATCCTTTAGATAGTTCATATAGTTCATTGACTACGTTGACAATAAATACATGTGAAGAAGAATTATTTCAAATTCTACTGCAAACATTCCACTGTGGTGTAAGTCCTTCTTTCATCTTTGTTATCTAAAATAGCCACTTTGACCAAAAATATGCAAGCGTTGTAGTTTAATCAATGTGGGAAACGTGTCAGGAAACAATTTCATAATAATGGTTTGCTTATCCTTAGCATGGCGCAAAACAAATGAAAAATATCTGAGAAACGAAATAATACCGCAATGCTAACAGTCTGTCAGTCAAAACTAAACTGCTCACTTAAATTTGAACAAGCGTGCACTTTTGCGGCTCTTTTTGGGGGTGTGCGGTTTTCCTACTCTTGTCAGCTAAATTGAAATTCTGTAGATAGTTCACTGATTGACTACGTTAACAATAAGGACATTATGAAACGAAAACGTTTCGGCGCCCTTGCAGTTTCATTCCCCTGCTTTAATTTTATCTAAATGCAGCCACTGATACCTCTCTGTTAACACCGCGGTCCACAGTAGTTTAGGTTTAGACTTAGTTTACCTGGTTGTGAAGAATAATTACTGACTGACTTCCGGTTTTTGTTTTTTTTTCTTCAAATTCTGCTACACTGTCGTGCTACACGGGGTTTCGTCACGCCGGTTCGTCGTGCGGACATGACCGCATGGCTCCGTAAACGTTCGTTCATTTTTGAGGTCCTGCGTGCTTCTTCATAGGCGTTGAACTATCAAAAAATGGACGAAGTGCAAGGTAAATACAAAATCAAACCGTTTGGTTCAAAAAGTGGCAAACAAAGAAAGCTCAAGCATGAAGAAATCGATCCAGGTCATTACAGGCCGTCGGCACGGTGTGTTGCATTTACGACCTCGGAAGATAGAATTCTGTTCTGGGTCAAAGCCCTTCAAGACCACTACTATGATCTACCCAGCAGCAACCAAAGTTTTCACATTAAGTGGATCGATCACGTTAACAAAGATGATACAGCGTTCGAACATATCGAGCTGAAAGTAAGCCATCAGTCAGGACAGTCGGGCGAACATCGCACCCTACTCTTCACAATTACTGTCTATTTAACAACTGGCGTCATAATGTGCCAAGGATCCTCCTATGAGCTGTGGTACGAAAAAGAGTTTCCACGTCTAAAGGAAAGAATGGATCAAATCTTCGACATTTACCACGGCAGCACTTTTCCACGGGTGGCGGGTGGCGGGTGGCGGGTGACGGGTGGCGGGTAACGGGTAACGGGTGGCGAGTGACGGGTGGCGGGTAACGGGTAACGGGTGACAGGTGACGGGTGGCGGGTGACGGGTAACGGTTGGCGGGTGAAAATAAATGAGACATCAAAAAGTTCAATTTCAATTTGAAATGTTATATTCAGAAATTGGCCTACAAAATATAAAGTTGCCAGATAAATGACAAAAACTATCATGATGGACCGATCAAATATTATCACAAAAATAAATCATTAAGTATTCAGATAGCAAGCGGCGATGCAAACCAAACAACTAGAAACAGAAAGAACCGAAAAAGAAACATCACGTGGTACAACCCCCCATGGGACGCAAACGTAAAAACAAACCTTGGAAAAAAGTTTCTGGGTATCGTAGACAGATGCTTTTCCCAAAACCACCCTCTACACAAGATCTTCAACCGACATACACTTAAGCTCAGCTACTCATGTATGTCTAATATGAAAACCATCATCGCGTCACACAACAAAAACATCCTTGCAAATGTCCCAACGACGACACCGCAGCAACCAAAAGAGTGCAACTGCCGAAACAAAACAGAGTGTCCACTCGATGGAAAATGCCGTCAACAAAACGTGGCTTACCAAGCAACAATTACGACTGACGCAGCAACTGAATCCTACGTGGGACTAGCAACTAACTTCAAGGAACGGTACAGGAACCACCAGACCTCTTTCCGTCACACAAACAAAAGAAACAAAACTGAACTATCAAAACACATTTGGACTCTCAAAGATGCAAAGAAACCCTTCGAAATTAAATGGAAAGTTCTGAAAAGATGCCGACCATACAATAATGTTAGCAAGAAATGTAATCTGTGTCTTCACGAAAAGTTTGTAATAATCTACCTAGCAACCATCTGTATATAGACGCCAGCATTCGAATTTAACGGTCATTCGCCAATATTGCCTGAAGAGTGTGGTCATCCTTTGGCCATACGAAACAGAGCTGTAGCAATAAAGCGATGAAATACATCTGAAGCCTGGAATAATTTTCCTTATAATATTTACTGCTCCTGAAAAGTTGAGCGCTCTCTGAAAACCATTCTACACAGTAGCAGATTGAATTTATATTGCTACATCAATATTCGCAAAAACTATGGACCGATCAAATATTATCACAAGAAAGAAATTTCAATGTTACAATTTGGCCTTGCGTTCTTTAAATAAATCGATCACTACTAAGCCACAATATGAAACATCCCACGAAGGTTTCCTGTTATCAAAAATATGCTGTAAAAATAAAACAAGCTGAACTTTAAATACAATATTGCCTCGATCGATGTTTAAAAATGCTTATTTTTGTTTCATGAAGTGAATCAATGACATTTTAAGACGCGCCCCAACCAAAATGCACAGAATATATTTTTTCAATAAAAAACGTTCTGTTGAAGGAGAAAATATTATGTATTAGACTTTCATATTAGGTGTGCATGAAGCTTACATTGCTGGAGAAATGGCACAAGGAGGTTTGAATCTTTTTCTTAGTTTCTACTCCTGATAGAGTGGGGGCTATACAAAGAGGACATCGAAAGACACCACCTTTTAGGTGGGGAAGGGGGCGGGATACATGAAGAGACCACTTGTCTTTTTGCAGAGTGGTGGGTTCTGTCTGAGTACAATAGTTTTGACCACTTCCCTAACAGTGCAGCCAAAGGCAGAAAGTGATAAATAAAGGGCGCAAATGTAGGGCGTCAATAAACGTTAGATTCTATGCCGTAGCAGGGTATTCTGAAGTTAATCCGACAATTCTTTGACTAAATGGCAATGCATTTACAAAGCTTACCTTGTAGTCGAAACTCATGATCTCTCAAAGAGCGCAGTCATCAACAAACATTCCAGACTTGCCTTCGTGCGACTTGCACGAGAATATACAGCGTCGAGCAGATCTTATTACGACCTGGTGAAATATGATCATCCACGTCCCGCCAACCACTTCCCCTTCAGTTATAGAATGGATTAGTTAAATGTCTGTAATATCCCCGGGGTAAAGGGAAAAAATAAAAAAAATAAAAATAAAAAAACATTAACGTAATCTTGAAACGAAATGCTGATAGTAATGCCTCCGAGGAAAAAGGAAAAAATAAATGACAAAAATCAGAAAACATTAACGTCACGTTGTAAGTTAAGGGAACAAAGGTGGTTTTCTTTTTTTCACCCGCCACCCGTTACCCGCCACCCGCCACCCGTCACCCGTCACCCGCCACCCGTCACCCGTCACCCGTCACCCGCCACCCGCCACCCGCCACCCGTGGAAAAGTGCTGCCGCATTTACCATGGCAAAGCAGCAACAAACGGAGAAGAAGATTTTCACGAGCGCGTTGCAGAAAATGAACTCACATTACGACACTTAAAGGAAGCTTCCGAATTGTCAAAATTCAACAAGAAAACGAAACCTAGTTTTGAAGAGAATCTCTCCGAAGATAAGGCCGATGAGACCTTGAAAACAAAATCATTGCGTAACACTCCACCTTCAACGCCATGTTTTCTCCGGAAGAGAAGGAATTCGGTTGACTCTGTTAGAGGTCTTTCCACCAGAAGTAAAGCCTCCTTGACAGCACTAAAATCTGTTGTTGCAGATCTTGAAACAGACTTTACGGAAGTAAAAAACACTGTTTCTACGACAAACGATCTGTATAATGGCAAAATGGATGTCTTGGCGGATAAAATAGCTCAACTCGCCAACACATTCAAAGTGAAGATCGAATTTCTCTCAGCACGTGTTATAGATTTAGAAACAAACTACGACTCTCTTCTAGCTGAGAACGTCAAGCTCAAGAACGAAATCCAAAACATTAAACAGTTTCAAAAAGGAACTATCAAACGAGTGGACAATTTAGAGGCTGTAACCAATAACACCACTTTTGTAAACGCTGCACGGGACGCTACACCCGCTGAGCAACCGGAAACATCAGGAAAGAATTCATTGCCTAATAATCCCTTCAATGTGCTACTAGCAATTGATCAAGAAAACCATCCTGTGGATGCCGAAAATTCTGTCCACAATCCTATTCAAGAACCCCATCTGTTAGATCATGAAGATTCTGCCCCCAAACTCAACCCGCAACTCAACAATAACCATCCTCCAGTACAACTCAACAATAACCATCCTCCAGAACACATCGAATCTTCTCAAAACAATGACATAGTCCTTCTTATCGACTCCAATGGAAAATTCATTCAACAAGATAAATTCTCGCGGGGAAAAAACATGAAAAAAATCTTTACACCGACGATTTCTTCAGCGATCGAATCTGTTACTAACCAAAACCTTGGAAGTCCTTCATCGCTTATAATTCACACTGGAACTAATGACCTTGAGAAATCCCCCCCGGAGGTCTGTTTTGATAACTTTCAGGCCTTGATCGACCTGACCGCACAGAAATTCCCACATACCAAGATCATCATTTCTTCGCTTCTGGTACGCAACGACCAGTTCGACGCTACTCGTTCTCAACTTAACAGCCAATTAAGCCGCCTACGGTCCTACCCAAATGTCCACTTTGTTAACAACGAAAACATTACGAGTACAATGCTACACGACAGAAAACACTTAAAAAAACACAAAATAGGACTACTGGTCTCGAACCTCAAGGACTGTGTCTTCAACCGGATCTCGAGGCGTACCAATCCCCAATTGAACACAAAACCACGGATGTCGCCAATCAGTCACCCTCCACCGCTACTGATGGCCCCAAATGTCAAGCCTTTCACTCCTGAAACAAATGGTCCATCATTCAATCACCCACCACCCAGAGTCACAAAAACATACGCGGAGGTAGTCAAGCCACCAACTGGAAATATGGACAGCGACACTCTAACACAGCTAATAAAACTCTATGAGATGATTCGTCAATCCTAAGTAAGCTTGATACACAAAACGTTTAACTATAATTTATAATTTATTTAATTAATTAATTAATCTCGTTTTTGTTTTCTTTCCTTGATTATTCTTGCACTTTGCCCATTTTTACGCTATAGTTCTTGCCATTTATTGCTAGTTAGATTCTCTATAATGTGTTTTTCGCAGGGTCCCGCCCCTGTGAAAAATATATGCAAGCTAAGTTGCTGGAACGTCAGTGGCTTAAAAAACTCGGCTTTCGGATATAAATTGAATGATCCTAATTTCTTAAACCAAATCAATGAGTGTCACATTATCAGCTTATCTGAAGTATGGGGATGTGACGACATAGATGTACCTGATTTCAAAATTGTAGCAATGAGTCCTCCAATGAAAAGAAACACAAAAAGACCTGGAAGATGCTCAGGGGGGATCTTAGTTGCAGTTAAAAACTTTTTAACACCATATGTCGAACTTTTGAAACAAACCCCTAATTACATTTGGTGTCGAATAGCTTCTAACCTATTTCAAACAGACAAAGACATACTATTATGTTCGGTCTACATTCCACCAAGAGACTCACCTTATTTCGACCCAGACATCTTCACCAATCTCGAAAATGATATTAATAACCTAAAGAACGATTATTCGATTGTACTAATGGGTGATTTTAATGCCCGTACTGGAACAGAAAATGATTTTATAGTCGAAGGACTTAATGATTTTATACCACACGACAATTTTCCCTTACCAAGACAAGTACCAAACGGGAATAGTTTTGATGGCCCCATAAATGAACATGGCAAAACCCTAATCGAAATATACAAATCATTAGACTTAAGAATACTGAACGGCCGTTGCAAGGGCGACTCTCTTGGAAAAATAACATTTCACGGAAGTCAAGGAATAAGCACAGTTGACTACATCATAACAGATCATGAGACAATGAACATCTTTCAGAATTTTGTGGTTCGTCACCCCTCCCCATTTTCGGACCATTGCCAGTTAGTTTCCTGGATAAAAGTCAAGGACTCCCTCACGCTTAAGGAGAACACAAAACCAACGGAAACTCTCTTCAACCTACCGAGACAATTTAAATGGAATCCAGATTCTAAAGAAAAATTTATTTCAGCTCTACAGTCTACTGAAGTGCAAAACATGATCTCTGTTTTTGAAAAAGAAAATTTAACTCAAATAGGTGACATTAACAAGGCTGTAGATAAATTTACAAGGATAATAGATGCTGCTACAAAGAAATCATTTCAACCTGTTCTGGACAAAAAGAAGTTCGTTAGACATAGACAATCACAAGTCTGGTTTGATAAAGATTGCAAAAATTTACGAAAACGTTTGAGACGTATTTCGAACAAAAAGCAGACGTATCCTCATGATGAAGAGACAAGACAAGAATATTTAACGGTAAAACGACAATATAAATCCATGCTACAACATAAAAGGCAAAGATACCAAGATACTCAAATACAAGAACTCGTCATTGTGACGAACAAATGACCCCACACAATTTTGGTCCACTTTAAAAACCATGTCAAAATCGGCTTCCAATACAGCTGATTCAAATGTCCCTGTAGATGAACTGTTAACACATTTTCAACAACTACACTCTGCTCCAAGTGAAGAAACCTTTTCCAAAACACAAGAGACTGTTATAGAAGAACTAAAACGTAAACAACAGTCTCTATTGCATTATAATGAACTTGACAATCCTTTTACGGAGAGTGAAATAAGAAACGGCATTAAAAAACTAAAGAACAAGAAGGCGGCTGGTACAGACCGAATACGAAATGAAATGTTAAAAAGTGGCGGTCACCTATTGATGACCTCACTGAAAAGACTCTTTAATCTTATTCTTGATGCAGGAATGTTTCCTGATTGTTGGTCCATGGGACTGATTACACCTATCTTTAAATCAGGGGAAAAGTCAAATCCAACTAATTACAGGGGCATCTGCGTGACTAGCTGTCTTGGAAAACTTTTTACAGCCCTTTTAAATAATAGACTACAAAATCTCACCAAAAACAAAAATCTATTACATCCCTCACAAATTGGTTTCATAGAGGGATTTCGGACATCGGATCACATTTTCTCTTTACGAACTCTTATTGACAAATATGTAACTAATGCAAATAAGGGAAAATTGTTTTGCTGTTTTGTTGATTTTCAAAAAGCTTTTGACTCTATATGGCATGATGGTTTACTTTCAAAGCTGATTACCTATAAACTAGGTGGACACTTTTATCAACTGATTTCAGACATGTACTCTAGATACAAATGCGCCATAAAGTGCGGAAATCGTAGGACTCAATTCTTTAATTACAACAGGGGTGTAAGACAAGGATGTATTCTGTCTCCTCTACTATTCAATCTATATTTAAACGATTTTCCTTTTACTCTAGATAACTCTCGTGATACAGACGCAATTACCCTACCAAATGGAGATCCACTTAATTGTTTATTTTATGCGGATGATCTAGTCCTTATATCTCAAAGTGCTTCAGGTCTTCAAAAGCAAATCGACACACTCCAAAATTACGTGCAAAAATGGCTGTTGAAAATAAATCTTCGGAAAACAAAAGTTTTAATTTTTCTAAAGCAGAACCGTAAAAGCACCCGGGAAAAATATTCTTTCTTTTTAAATGGAAACCAAATTATTAATACCTCAGATTACACCTACCTGGGAACAATATTTAGCTCGAATGGGAGTTTCACCTCCTCAAAAAAGAGTTTAGTCGAAAAATCTAGACGTTCAGTATTTGCATTCAAAAGGTATATTGAATTCAACAAACTCTCTATATCCAAATGTAATTTCTTATTTAATGCTGTCTTTCTACCCGTTCTTTTATATGGTTCAGAAATATGGGGGGCATATGATAGCCTCAATCTTAACAAATGGGAGAAAGATCCTATCGAACGCTTTCACTCACAATTTTACAAATCTTATCTTTGCCTTAATAGAAGAGCATCGAATGTCGCAGCAAGAAATGAAACCGGAAGACTCCCTCTCAAACTAACTATTTTCTCTAATACACTCAAGTTTTGGCTTCACTTACTAAACCTCCCGAATTCAAGCGTTGCCAGACAATGCCTTCAAATTTCAACTCAACTGGCAGACTCTGGAAAAAAAATGCTTTATGCTCTCCATCTATGATATACTTAAACAATATGGTACCGATTTCTCTACTGATCTTCAAACTATGATTGATACAAATGGAGATAGATTAAAAACTAAAAAGTGTCAATCCAAAATAATCGAAAACTTTAAAACTGATTTAGAAAAGCATCAACATGAATTGATTAGATGTAACAAAAAACTGAAATTTTACTCTACTTTTAAAACAGATATTACTCCCTCTAACTCACTAGAACTAATTACAAATCTTAAACATCGTCGGGCAGTAGCAAAACTTAGAGTAGGCAACCATAACCTACGAATTGAAACTGGTAGACATTCTTATCCTAAACTTCCTGAGCATCTGAGAATCTGTCAAAACTGCAGCTCAAATGAAGTTGAAAACGAAGAACATTTTGTACTTAATTGTAGCAGATATAATACAATTAGAAAATCTCTAATAGACTACATTGTTAGAAATTATTATGATTTTAGTTCATTAGATGCCAATCAACAAATTATATTTCTCTTTAATAATATAGATGCCTTTCTCTGTAAAAAATTAGGTTACTTCATTTATGAAGCTTTTGCACTAAGAAATGAATCGACAATCGCAACAATCGTCAATTAGTTGATCCTATTACTTACCCTTACATATCTTTAGATGTAATTCGTATTATTATTATCATTATTTTCCTATACTTTTGCAATACCATTTGTAATTGGGAATACAAATAAAGTGTGTTGTTGTTGTTGTTGTTGCTACAAACATTCGGCTGTGGCGTTTTAACACAAAGGAAGAGAAGGACTTTACAAGACATGTTTCGACGTAACCTCTGTCATCTTCAGATATGAATTTATAAGAAACGTTATACAATGGGTGAAGTGAAAACTATCAAATTGCTAAACTAAAGGAAATGCGGTTAAACTTGCACCAAACCACAAAAACAAGTGAAGCAACCAAGAAAAACAGTAAATGAAAATTCGAAAGAGGCTTCTCCCAACAGATGAACATGGCCTCTTTGAGTACATGTACAAAAGAACAGTCTAGTTTCTAGTCTAATTTGAGGTTTTGTGGCGGCTGTGTCAAGATTAGTAAAGGAATTCTCAGAACATGACAGGCGACATAGTTAAGAGGATTGGAGATGACAGAGGTTACTGTCGAAACGAGTCTTGCAGGTAAACTTAAAAACGCCGTTTTAATTATAAGAACCGTTGTCAGTCTGCTTCTTACAAGACTTCTAAAATTATCATTATTTGCCCGCGTATTTTGCGATCTAAAAGTGGCCACTCTGACAACAAAAAAATGCGAGTGCTGTTGTGTTTATCAATGTGGGAAAAGTCGGTTTTCCCACATTGATAAATACGGCGTCAGGAAACGATTTCGTATTTAATCTAATGTTTTGCTTATCTATCTTTGGCATGGCGCACGAGAAATGAGAAACATCTGAGAAACGAAATAATAACGCAATGCTAACTGACTGTGAGAAACACATCAGACTTTTCTGGCTATGGTTAAGGCGTGCAAGATACTCGGTTAAAAAAAAATTATGATAAGAAGAAATATGAGTGGAGACTGGAGCCGCAAATTATTGGATTCATAAGGTGTAGAGGCCAGGCTTGTTGACTGTTAGGTTATCAAATCCGCCAGCAAATATTTTTTTTACTAGCAAGTGGAATGATCATGTTAAGTCACCAAACCGTAGTTGAGTAATGTCACCTTTAAACCTATACACTGGTCCTCTGCGAGAGGGATCGATGTTTGCCTTACCTTTAAATATGTCGATCTTGAGAGAAAATTTCTGCTTTCAAGTTCAGGCATTTTCTGATAGAGTATAAACTATCGGTCCCTGGAATAGTCAACGGTCTGATGGAAAAGAAGGTCTTTTTCATTGTCGATTGCTCCTGTCATTCGCCACGGCAAAAGCAAAGCGTACTAAAACTTTTTGAACCTTTGGAACACTCAAAGCGATATCCGCCAACTGCGGATTTTGAACTGGATGCGAACGTATGAAAACACGCTTCTATTTAGCAAACGACCCACTTTGCCTCCTTTGTATTGTTTTAATTACTTCCTGACTGTTGAATACCTCACAGTTATCAGCTGTGACACATAACAGTGCGGTTTCCACACCCAGAAATTGTTTTGCCAACAAAAACCGGGATCTTGAAGCAGATTACATCAATTCACCCGTTTTGCAGCTTGACTAAGGACACTGTGAAAACGGTCAGAAGCACTATGAAAGAAACATAGTTCATTGGTCATGATCGAAGAATTGAAGATCGAAACTGTCTACTTCGGAGAAGAAAACTGGAATATATGTTCACCGACTAAGAAAACTTGAATGCTTAGCTTCAACCGACACAGCAATCATGGAAATTTTCTTTCGGTAAACGATACAAATCATAAGAAATGGATAGCAAGCAAACTTTAACCAAGCAATGAAAATACCACGTCAGGACAGAGTGATGCAGAATAAGAACGTTTGTAATACTTCAACGGACGCCGGCAAGCGACAATATTCTTCAAGCCGGATCAAATGATAACCTCATTCACTGCCCTTGACAAGGTTTCGAAGAGCGAGGGAGCTAGAGGTATTTTGGAAATCACACACGTGGAGGAATTAGAAGACAGCTCGCCAAGTATATTCTCTTCCTTGTAGCGTAGCTTTAATCTAGCTTTTCACCATCGACCACATTTTTTTTCGGTTAATTTCCATGAAAGACATTCTTTTCTTGGTGGACAAATGTGTATTTCGCCTGCTCCACAATCGCCATCGTCAAAATTAGAGACTACTCGCAGTCTAGGTGGACAAGGGCTTACTAATTTACGTCAAGAAATTGCTTTTCGAGGCTTGGGACTTACATAGACGACACCGGTATTCCAAGTTTTTGCTTTGAACTTTGTTAACTGTCTACTAGGCTACGAGCAGTCTTTCGTTCCGCTCAGTGATAGTCGAGAATTAGAAAAATGAACAAGCGAGCGAGCCCAAATATCGCCTAAATCGTGTGCGGCGTTAAAACGTGACGCGCGTGTCGAGCGGCTTGTCACGCGCGTCACGTCTTAACGCCGCACGCGATTTTTGGCCATTTTCGCGCTCGCCCGCCTGTTTGCTTTTTCTCGACTATCCCTGAGCGGAACGAGAGACTGCTCGTGGTCTATTAACTGTCTACTTGCGAATAGCTTCTAGGTGATTAAGTGCATGAGAAGATGTTTAAGTCAATGACATATTATGTAGCCCGCAGCGGTGGAGAACGTGAGTGGAGAAGGCTCTACTTTTCATAAATGAAGCCAACGAGCTTTCGCAAAGTATTATATGTTTTTTTTTAATGAGTACGAGTTAAAGAGGCAAGGAGCATCGATTTGCCTCTATCTGTGCTCTCAGAACTCATCTGCGAAATTCAGGGATTTTAATTTTTCACGTTACTTATTGTAGATTTTGGGGGATTCGATTACGTTAAGGGTCCGAAATTCGGACCCTTTCGGTGGGAAGCTTTTGTCACATTTTCTCGTGGATTTTGGTGGAATTGTTTAAGCCAGGGCTCCGAAATTCGGAATCTTGGTTTGGGAAAACGTAACACTATTTAATGTAGATTTTGGCGGATTTTTCAAACCAAAGGTCCAAGTTTCGGACCCTTTGCCTGGGAACGTTTTCTCCCCCTTATTATTGTAGATTTAGGCGGCGTTGTTTAAGCTAAGGGTCTGAATTTCGGAACCTTGGGTTGCGGAGACTTTATCATTATTTCTTGTAGATTTGACGGATTTTCTTTAACCAATGGTCCGAATTTCGGAATGAATTCAACAAACATTTTTCTTCGTGTATATGTAACTAGAACGTTGCTTTGTGAGGACAATAAAAAACGCTCCAAAAAAAGCGACATTTTTTCATGTCTCCTTTTTCTTTCCGCAATTATCAGCAAAACCTTGGCTTGCTTTTTTCACCACCTCCAAAACTAAAGAAAAACAACGTATCCTGCGTAAAATCAGCGAAATGGAAAAACTGAAAATAGTTTGGAAAGCGTTGCAATCGCATAGCGCGTGTTCGACACACAATTGTCCACAATTGTTTTGTCCGTTTGTCGCCGGCAAATAGGGAATTTTTATAGGCAATTGTTGGTATCCAAAAGATTTCAATATTGTTTAGACATATTTGTATCTTTCCAAAAGAGTGTAATAAAGTAACAACAAAAGAGCGGTTTCATCGGGATCTGATAGGCCAATGTACAAATGAGTGAAACTATTAGCTGTGACAGCAAGCGAGGTTCCCTGCGAAGAGATAAAAGGTCGTCTCCCAGCGTTGGCTATATACCACGGGCTACATGTACACTATATTAACAAATCTAAAATAATAAAGTTGTTCTTTTTGCATTAAAATCAAAACATTGAAGAAAATCAAAAGAGAACATGGGTAAAACGAGATGAATTTAAATTCACTATCTCTTTATTGTCGGTTCTTTGTTTACGCTATGCGGGAGCTGGTAAACGGTAACAGTTATCAGGTTACTTGAATGATTGTGTGTTGTAAACTGTATTCGTGTTAGGTCGCTTGTTCAGGGCTGCTCTACTATCCCAGAGAGATCAAACGGAGGTACTACAACGTATTCCATCGAATTTCAGTAATAACAGATGCTGTACGTTTCCGCGTAGTTTGCGCTCACAAAATATTATTTGGTATTAAATCGTCTGGCGATTCACTGTCACTATTGCGATTAAAATCAGTCCAAACATTCAATAACCCTCTTTCTTCCGTTCTAAGGATATTTTGCCTGCTCGCTCCGATACTTTCCTCGTAATTGGAAGGTTCTGACGGCCATTCCCGATGATATGAACCTTTGTCTGATGCAGCAAGGCTACAACGTGTTGTTTTCTTGTCTTCTGAGTTTTCCTCTTTTTTCGATTTTTGGAGTTAGCCCACGGACATTTCCGCGGCCTGTGGGTTTCCATAGCAAAGTCATAACTTAGAAAACCGGGCTCTAACGACAAAAATATAACATAACCGGACATAGAACGCTTCGGGAAACAATAAATGTGGAGGCTCTCCCATAAACAATCTTTCCCGCGAAAATCGGTCTGGATGGCTGCACTCGCATCAATTAGCTGTCAATCAAAAATAAACTTTCACTTCCGGTGGAAAACGGTCATCCCATTTTCTTGGCGAATATTTGCTCTTTATTCAAATTTCTTTTTCGGAATTAAAAGATTCCAAGGAAACGTTTATTTTTATAGAAAAAATAAAAATCGTAAATTTACCATTTTTAACGTACACGGCAACCTTAAGCACTGAATCTGGGACATAGGTGAACCACCCACGCGTGCGGCCAGATGACATCGCGTGCCGTCTGACGAGGTCAAAATATAGAGAAAATCACATTCAAATGAATCAGCCTCTTCTGACGCAAAAGGAAGTCTTAGTAGGGACACGTAAAGGTTTTGTTTCGTTTTCTTTCCTTTATATATATAGACAAGTTTTATTGACGTTTTACTACAGGGATTTTCCAATAAAAATAGTGTCCACTTTATTGCGATAAAGCATTTCTTTTTGGGATTTCTTTAATATTAACCAACCCCGGTTTTTACCCTTCTACCCAATATGCCAGCAAGAGGGTCGATAAGTACACTTTGACACAACATACTTTGGCATACTGGATTATTCCTAGTTTCACAGTCGTTAAAATGCAATTTTTTTTTTGGAACCTCAGCAATTAACAATGAGGTGGAAACTAAACCTGAAAAAGATTTACCTATGACAGCGACGCAAAATTATTTCCCATCGGCCTCAGCATCTTCGGCAGTAAACTCTGTCATGCGTGTGCCATCTCAACCCGATGACCCCATGGGGGTGTGCATTTCGAAGGCACACGCGTGCGCTTAGTTTCGGCATCAAGCAAAACAAAAAATATCAAACAACTCACGCACTTTGTCGTAAGGTAAACAAAGACACAAGTCTAAGCATAAAATTTTGCTGTATGCTAAACGTTTCTAATCTTGAGACTTGTTAAAATAACAGTTTTACAGGCCTTTCGGGGCCGAAACGATGTCTGGGCTCTCATGAAATGCAGCCAGATTTTATTAGAAAATAAGTGTGTTAGATTTACAAAATTCCGAGTTAAACTTGGAAAAAGCACATTAGTAAGGCATACTATCTAAACGGTGTAATATCGGATAGCTCTTGCCAATATGCAAACTGAAATAAGCACGATATATTTGATATTGCAATGGCTCGAAATTTTCGTTTTAGGACGCCGGGAATTGTTGTTAACATGACGAGTGCAGTCGAACCACGCAGCCACTTTTGTGAATAACTCACTGTTTTTTTTCCCTTTGTTTTCAAGTTTTCTTAAGCGACAACTCAGTCAACGCTTTAATCAAGCATTCATTTCTTGGTCAAATTTAGAGTAATGCATAACACAAGCGCGAATGGTTCGCTAGTTTTTACATACGCGAACCTCTTCTACTAAAAGCTCTCGTAGGCGACCACCCTGTACTGTTTCATCACTCGGTCAGTTACGAGCGTCCCTCGTAACCAAGCAGCTCTAGTTGCGACCACTTTTCTGAATTCCCAAGGTGGTCGCTTACGAGAGCTTAGATTGTATTCTCATCCCGGACTCAGTAAGGCTATTGTTTCATAAGCAACCATTACTGATATGTCATCAGCAAAACTGGCAATCTTTTGCAGTTACGCCATACTACTGAACTAGACAAAACATAATTTGGGTAAACAAGAAAAGATGTCTCAGAATCTTAATCCCTTAATCCGTATTGACATTGTTTATAAATGTGACCACCTGTGTTGATTTCACGACCAGCACAGTCAAGGTTTATAATTTTACAACGTGAAGTAAACATGCAGTCCGATTTAGCAAATTCGTTCAAGTGTGTCTAGCATTACGAAACGCCGAAACAACAAGAATTTGACTTCACAACATTAGCCGAAATCTTAGGTATTAGTGCTGCAGTTAAATTAGCTGTAAGAAGCTTCTGCACAGATTTCCACAGATTCAAATTGATTTCTTTTTCACTTTAAGATTAAATTGAGGACTCAAAATAGAGGTTCATAACAGGGCTATTAAGCTGTTTCTTTTGTTCAGTCAGCTGTGGATAGCTTCAGTGACTTTTTAGTTTAAGTCTCTAAAACGTGGCTAGATAGCCAAGTTTGGTAATTTATAAAACTTTTTCCCCCTACGAGAAACACTTAACCAATATCGTAGTTCTGGGTTTAAATTAGCTGTAAGAAACTTTTGCACAGATTTCCACAGATTCAAATTGCCTTTATATTCTCTTTAAGATTAAATTGAGGACTCAAAATACTGGTTTGCAAAAGGTAGGTTAAGCTGTTTGTTTTTTCAGTCAACTGCGGATAGGTCTTGACAATGACTTTTCAGGTCAAGTCTCTAAAATGTGATATTAGCCATTATCTTATGTAGTAGTCTTGCGTTAAATTAGCTATAAAACTATTTCACCCTACTAGAAACAATTCGGCAATATCATAGCTCTGGGGTGGAATTAGCTGTAAGAAACTTTTGCACAGATTTCAACAGATTCAAATTGGGACTCAAAATACGGACCGGGTTCATAACAGGTCTTAAAGAACATTTCTTCGCCTCTATAAGGATCCTCGAGATTTTAAAATCGGTTGTCCTAAAATCATTTTCACCTGGGTAATTTACATCGTATTATTATTGTTCTTGTTAGAATAATAACAGGCTAGCCTACAGAAACTAGACGTACGCCTGATAATCAACGCGGTGGCGTCAAGATATCTAACAAGGTGGTGGTGTCTACTTGTCCCGGCTGTGTGTGGATGATTGATTGCACGGGAGATTCAGCGATAGAAGAGCTTAGAAGAAGAAATGGGGGCATGATATTCAAGTCTTCAGAGCTCGAAAATGAAGGAGCTGATTTGGATTTCACAGACCTTGCGATGTAATTGACAAGTTGATATAAATCCTCAACTCCAGAGACATTTATACAATTTGCTACTAACTATGCCCTAAGATATAATTTTCCATTACGAATATTCGCCATCAGACTTAAAATAGTTCGAGCCCTTAGCTATCAAAAAAACCATTCTTTCTCTATATGCAACTGAATAGTAACGGATGGAACGAGCCACGGTTTATTGCTGCTACTCGAATCATCGTTTCTTGTGAATTCTCAATAGTAGAGTCCCTTTGTCGTCTTGTCACATACATTTACTTACACTCCAAATATTTCTTCATTCATACAGATTGCCGAACGAAGTAAGTCGTGCCAACCGCTGGATGCTTCGCCTTGCAGCAAGAAGTTTAAATAATGTTGAACGCTATTAGTATTTATCAAGAGAGGATATATCCTCTCTTGTATTTATAGAATGACCTTTGCCAGGTTTTGGTGTCTTCTTACTGAGGTGTTACGAATAAAATTGCTTCAGGTAAAGACCCTCGAGGTTGTCCTGGTGTACCAGTACACTACGAGTAGTAATAAACTAAACTCGCTCAACAACTACACGAAAGCAAAATCTCACAAACAGAGAGAATGAAATGCTCAATCCCTTGTGTTAGGATACGCTTGTAGCGCAAATGACAGCGCCGCCCTCGATAACTCAACCGGAAAACATGTAAACACTTAATCAGATCGACCAAGATTGGTACGTATTTGACTGCAGGCAAGTTGAAATCCTTTCAATTATTCAATTTGCCGAGCAAGTCCGCGACTGGAATTGGATGTTAACTTACGAGCCGTATTTTCTTGAACTGGCCGCCATATTAAAAAAAAGAAACACTATTGCTATCAAAACAGGTCACATGAACTTCAAGCTGTGAGTTGATTGGCTTAAGGTTTGTTTTGGACGCGTTATCAAATTTGACAACTGTGCCGGACTGATTGACATTTCTTTCTAGCTTAATGTAGAAAGTCTTTTAAGACTATTAAAATAGTCTATCAATACAAACACAGCCGAGGGCTATGTCAAATTTTAAAGTTTATTAGTTAAAATCAAAGCTGTGTGTCTTATTAATTTTAATAGTAGTTAATATTAGATAGTGCACGACCCCACAAGCATTACTTGGCTTTAAAAAACCATTATCGCGTTTCAATAAAGAATTTCGAATTGCATTTGCATTGTATTGTATCTGTTTCCTATACTTGGAGTATTTTTTAATATAACTGACTATTTACCGTTGCTATATTAAATGTGTAATGAATCAAGATTGTGTTTGTCAATAAATTCAGTTTAACAATCGAGGTTGATTGTACTAAGTTAATATTTTGTCAGGGCTTCACACTGCAACCAGGTGGAAATTCAGGCATGGTTTGATGCTACCCTAGTTTGGAGATTAATGATCCCCATGAATTGGCATCAGACCATCTCCACTCCCGCTCCTTCCCCCTTCCCTCTCCTCCCTCCGTCTCTTTAGATTCATCACTGCATATTTGCTACTTGGCACTCAACAATTTCCCCCATAATGACTTAGCAAATAAATCAAGTGAATGCTTTCATTTTCCAATCAACAATTTGCTCCAAATCTCTTAGGAAATAAATCAAGTGACTGCTTTCATTTTACAACTGTTTTCACCTTCACATTTATCCTGTTTTACTATAGATTTGTCCCAGCTCAAACATGGAATCACATTCAAACCTGATTTACATTTGTCCGAGACAAATATAACATCATATTTGTCTCACATTCGTGGGCTTTACTACCTGGACAAATATAGTGTCAGATTTGTCTCATATTGGTCTTGCAGACAAATAAGGTCAAACCCATTATTTCATCCAGTGTTTATACTCAACAGCAGCAGCAATATACATATTCTCAGAAACAACAAAACTGTTTTTAATTTTCCATCAATTGTTTCGATCGATACGCTCGATCTGAAGAACTCAATAAAATGTTTAAATAACCTTTAACCGCATACTTTCTTCTTGACATACGCTTTGGTTTCTACTAAGCAGTCAGTCTCAGAGAAACACGCAAACAAAACCAAACAAAGAAAAGGTCTTTACAACATGTTCTCCTGTTGTTCTTAGTTATGAATCTAGTTTGAATTTAGGCAAAGAAAAATCTGACTAGTTGTTCATCTCAATCTATTTCAACTTCCTGAGGCAGTTACTGTTTTCCCAACAGAATTTCCGAAGAAACAATTCTTTGAATGCCCCTGAGGCAGTTTGTTGTTGCTCAGCTGTAGCGCGAAATAGCGTGAAATAGCGTCTCGTAGTGTGAAATAGTTTATAATTACTTAATTAACATGACTTTCTCGTCACGTTTTAGAGACTTGAACTGAAAAGTCAATGGAGCTATCCGCAGTTGACTAAAAAAGAAACAGCTTAACTGCCCTGTTATGAACCCATATTTTGTGTCCTCAATTAAATCTTAAAATCAGATTCCCTAGCTGGTCATTTATTGCAGAAAATCATGTCACAAAACTTATCTCAACGGCCATCTTTACCATCTTTGACGTAAGTTTTTCACATAAGTGTTTAAGGAAACCTTTAAAACATGGATGGTGTGAGCTTTAAAATGGATGGGTCAGCAGGGAGTCAAAGTCGCACTCAACAAAGTGCAACCAAAATCATCAAAAGGACGAATTGGTAAGTATAAAAGAATGACCATGGATTACGGACTGGGCGTATGAAAATTATTTGTGCTAGTCTGCGCTTTACAAAAACCTATCATATTAAATTTCAGTTTTTTATAATGATAAACAAAGTTTAAAAACTGGTCGGGTAACCTTATTGAGAAAAAAAGACCTTGCAACACTTCATTTGTATTTTTTATTAAATACAGTAAATCCAGTGTAACTCCACATCAGTGCAAATGAACAGATCAACAGAAGCTGATTTAGAATATTTCAGTGTATTCTATTTATAACCGCTTAAGTAAACCAAGTGTTAAAGTTTTCAGTTTGGAAAAAGAACAATTATAATTACCACCATTTTCACTACTACGCGACTTTTCTTTTCAAAACACCTCTGAGCACTTTGCAATACGCTTCCGTCAATCATACCTTATATGGAAAGTGTGTGATGTTACCGCAATTGAATTGAGCTCGAAGGACTAAAGATAGCGCCAAATTATCCCGTAAATTTGCGCTGGCGAGTCAAATATTGACTAGTAAGAGGCTTTAGAGTCGTTGATGCTGCAAGAATACTTCACGTTTGGTAGATATTTGTAAAGAAATTTCGACATTTCTTCAGAATTAAATACCCGCTCGGTGGATTATCCTATGCGGCGGATGGTAAGCGTGCGTTTAAACTCGCGAATAAGCTAAACCAAAGTGTGAAGAAAAAATTCTAGCTTTTCTGACCTGAAAATAGCACACGACATGTTATTCACCACGAGTATAAATCTGGCAATATCCCGAAGTGTACGACGACGAAATTCAGGAGTGGATAGAGTATGCAACGGGAAAACGAATCATGATCGGCGTGCGATCAACCGATTCGTGAAGAAAATGGGTTTGACAAGAAGAAAGCTGAAGAAACATACGTAGGACTTGTTGGATTGTTTTTGCAAGAAACGATGCCAATTCTAGTCACCTATCACCCAAGGGTGGTTACGGATATTTTCTGGAACTTCGCAATGAATAAATAAGAGTGAGCTATAACGAAGAAGTTAACATCAGACTGTGCTAAAATATTTTCCTTGATATTTCCCCGTTCCCGCTTTAATTTTATAAATAACAATTTTTTCAGATTTTTCTTACTAGCATGTCACAGCGTTAACATTCACGTAGAACAATAAACGTTGTAAAGCGCTTATGCTTTGTTTTTCATTCCATTCCTCGGGTGATCCATTCCTTGGGTGATAGGTGACTAGAATTGGCATCGTTTCTTGCAAAAACAATCCAACAAGTCCTACGTACGTTTCTTCAGCTTTCTTCTTGTCAAACCCATTTTCTTCACGAATCGGTTGATCGCACGCCGATCATGATTCGTTTTCCCGTTGCATACTCTATCCACTCCTGAATTTCGTCCTCGTACACTTCGGGATATTGCCAGATTTATACTCGTTGTGAATAACATGTCGTATGCTATTTTCAGGTCAGAAAAGCTAGAATTTTTACTTCACACTTCGGTTTAACTTATTCACGAGATTAAACGCAAGCTTACCATCCGCCGCATAGGATAATCCACCGAGCGGGTATTTAATTCTGAAGAAATGTCGAAATTTCTTTACAAATATCTACCAAACGTGAAGTATTCTTGCAACATCAACGACTCTAAAGCCTCTTACTAGTCAATATATGACTCGCCAGCGCAAATTTACGGGATAATTTGGCGCTATCTTTATTCCTTCGAGCTCAGTTCAATTACGGTAACATCACACACTTTCCATATAAGGTATGATTGACGGAAGCGTATTGCAAAGTGCTCAGAGGTGTTTTGAAAAGAAAAGTCGCGTAGTAGTGAAAATGGTGGTAAGCATTCATGATATCAACTGATGAGCAAATGCCCTTGAAGAGCGGCTAAAAATGCATCGCATTTACAGACTGAAGGCCTGAAATATCTTACGATGACTTGCAATCTGTCTTCCAGTCGATGCGAAAAGTAAAAGACCGGATGAGAAGTTCTGTTTTGAACCTCACAATTTGACTGAACAATGGTCAACATTAATGAGAAATTTAATGCAGTTCGCAGCTTCAATTTTGGGCACTCTTAATAATGACTAAAAAGTATTTGAGGCAGTCCACAAGCCCCTTTTTATACTGACTTACAACAAACATGTGATAAACTGTAGCTGATCAATGTTCGAAGGTGTGTTATCTAAAAAGAGCCATTGCAAAGCGGTTTTGGACGGCTGCTCGGAGGAACTAGTTGTGGAAATAGTAACAAAAGTTGTTTTTACAACGTGCGCACTAATGTCGTCACAAATTTTCAAGTCCTGCTGTGACTCGTGAAGAAGTAGTACTGGCGAGCACTTCTTTGCGGCTTTCAAGGACGTTTTCACAAAAGGCCGAAATACCCAGGTCTGATACATAGCGGCTGTGATTTCATTATTAATACGGATCCTTTAAGTCTTCCTATTCACCGCGTTCTATCTGTGTAACTTTCACTTCTGATTCACTACTGAGGCATTTCCGGAACAAATATTATCAAGTTGCTTTCACAGTTTTGGTCTCTGCTTTCTCAACACAAAATCGACATAAATTAGACGTTTTTGTCCCTTGGAAGATTCATAACCTTGGCCTTCGACGCAACCCATTTCGTAAGACCACATTCAATTAAAAATGGCCGTCAATAGCGGAATCAGAGCGCAAATCAAAATACCCTAGTGCACTCCAATAAATCAGCGTTGAATCAAAAGAAAACAGATCGAAGACACCGACATTTTTTTTTCGTGGGCCATGTCCAATACTGCCGCACTGATACGGACCGTTATTTGCAGTTGACGGTCCGTAAGTTTCGCACGGACCGTCACTCTTGCTTACGGACCGTGATTTGCGGTTGACAGTCCGTATGCTTCGCACGGACCGTCATTCTTGCTTACGGACCGTTATTTGCGGTTGATGGTCCGTACGTTTCGCACAGACCGTCATTCTTACTTACAGTCCGAATACAGAGCGTGCAACTGTACGGTCCGTAACAAAAATATCTCCCTCTCACAACGGGAATGAAATATTCTAAGTCCCACTAATGAGATGCAATTTACGGACCGTGAACTCTTCTATACGGACCGTATCTTAAGTTAACGGTCCGTGCGAACTGTACGGTCCGTAAAAAAATATCTCCCACTCACAACCAGCATGAAAGCTCCAGCTCCCAGTTGGCTTGATAGCTCAATTGGTTAGAGCGCTGCACCGGTATCGCAGAGGTCAGGGTTCGAATCCCGGCAAGCCTGATTTTTTCAGGCTTTCTTTTCGCAACTGCATAAGTTGCGTTAATAACTGCGAGGATCTCTTTACATTTATTTCTTCATTCCGCAGTTCAAATATATCAATTTCATATATTCATAATTTCATACCTGAAATTGACTGTCATTCTAAACCGATTCTTCAAATTCTGATGGACTGTCTCGGTAAGCAGTCAGCCAACGGCCGCCATCTTCATACAAGCTTGAAGTTCATTGATCTCTTATGTTTACCACCTGGAGCTCTGGGTAAATAGCGCGAACACAACCGAAAAATTGGCGAAGAGAGGGAACCCTCTCCGAAAATTCGCCGAGTTTAAAATTGACGCTGCGACGTCACGACGTTATCAAATTTGATAACTGTGCCGGACTGTCAATACTCCTCTTCAAGATATGATTATCCCAGTTTGAATATAGTTACTCAAAGAAAACAAAATAAGCTAGAGCACGATATCAACATTCCGCTTCTATCGAGGTAATACCCAAGGTTTCCCACTTTACTGATTACTATCTTTGCACATAAAATGAATTTTCTGAAGCGATGGCGAAAATTTGCTGATCTGTTAGGTTTTTATTTCCAATTGTGATAAAAGAACAAAACTGACACACTCTATGTTCAGTCGGTATAAAGACCGGGGCTTATACTGGCTTTTCGAGGGGTTTTGAGTGGGGTGGCATGTATAATCTGTACTGAAGATTTATATTATTACGTTAACTTCCACTATCGATTAATTAAAACAGTAACTCTTGTGAATGTTACAAATTCATAATACTGTGCGTTTTCCTTTAAATTACGTGACAACAAAAGCCAAAACTAAATTACTTAATAAACGTTTCACAAGTGAATTTTTCAAGTTTGCCATTTACTTAAACGCCATTAAACTGAGTCTAATCTGATACATATCATGTTGACTCCTACAGAAGTGTCTCATTTGCAGTTTTGCAACATTATTTGGCCATGGTGAAAGGTATTAAAGCGTGCTTCAATTTGTGAGAAGACTGCTGTACGTGAGACAAAGGACAGGCCTGCAAATAAAAAGGCGGCATTCTATTCAGAAGCTTGCAAATGAGCCACTTCTGTAGCAATCAACATAATGTCTATCAGATTAGACTCAGTCAATGCTGTTAATTGTTGTTTACTTAAATCCTTTTAGTGTTTAAATAAATGTATCTCGTTGAAAAAAAAAATTTTTTGTAAAGGAAAGTCATTTGTTCGACAGTTACGGGTGCGAAATTCCGCCTAATACAAATCAAACTTTTGATGGTCACAAACCATGTAACGTTTGAAAACAAATTAAGTCATATTTTCGCGGATTGTTGGCTCTGCTTAGACGAAAACGGGGGTAGCTACCCCAAACCGTAGAAACTCGAAAGAAAGGAAACCACTTGGGATTTCGTCTGTTGTCTCAGCAAAATTAGACTGAGCTAAAGGACTCCATGAGATCATCGCAGTCTGCCTCTTAAAGAAAACAAGGAAACGTGTGACTATAGAAATCGTACGTTCAATCCTAAAGCATGTTTTAAACTGAACATGTGCTTTGTGAGGCACACGCGAAGGACGTAGTGTGTTTCTACGTATGTTGCTATTTCCCAAGATAGAGAGGTGAAGCGCGCACGTGAAATCTGCTTATGTTGCTCTCGTGACTGTGCCTTATCGTATGCCACTTGCAAAAAGAGGCTTAACCGTAAAACAGAACTTGTGCATAGTGCAGATGGCACTGAATGCAGGGTGTTGCTTTTTTTGACTTTTTTGCTTGTATTGTTTCTACGTTGTGGTTTTCAGTCTTATTTTTTATTGCTAGAGATTGGCTTTCTAGCAATACTTATGCATAGTTTATGCTTATCTGATGCAATGTGCTGCACTTTCGGTGAAATATGAACAAATGAGTTTTCCTTTTTTTTATATTGGTTTTCTTTTCTTTTTTTTCTTTTGAAAAGGTTTTCACCGTAATATTTAGCATCGACGTCAGCTCTGTGCACCTCCAGTCTTGGTACAATAAACTCAATAAGAAGCCTTCCCTGGTGAAAATGCATGACTGCAATCAAAGAGGAGAGTGTAGAGCGTCAGCCAGCGGCACATACACGACGGAAAAAAGCACTGGTAAGTGGAAGATTTATTTTGAGACAATAGATGGGATAAACATTGCAAGCAGCACGAACATATTTGGTTACCATTTAGAGGCAGTCCTACTCTGCTTCACCGTTGGCATATATATTGCCCAGAATGTTCAAAGCATCAATTGGACTGTTAATATTTTTAAATTCACCTAAGCTGCAAACCTTGGCTCGTTTTAAGTGACACACCCTTTAATTGTTTGAGTGATACCTAACTATGAACAATGCAGTGGTTCGTTTTTAGGTAATATTCACTTATCATGCATGCTGTCCAAAATGGTTCCAACTTTTGAGTGGTTGATAGCAGTGCCATTTGTGTCCTTGGATGAGAGCCTAAAGTGTGGTCATTTAAACGAAAGCTTCCAAACAGTACTTCCTTGCTGTGCTATCTATTCTGCTACGTAAGTTACCGTAGTTTCAAGTTTTGAGTCTTCGGTGAAATAAACTCAAAAAATCTTAGAATCAACTTGAGCTGCGAAATGAATCACACGTTTAGCATGAAAAGGGATCACAACATTTGGCATGGAAATGGATTACATCTTGAAAAAAACAAAGAAACAAACAAACAAACAAACAAACAAACAACAAAGTTGGGCCAAGACTAAAATCGTTAACGATTTATTTTCCTTCCGGAAAATTCACCTGCTATCTTCTTTTTGTATGGTGTAGGAGCATTTCATATGTAAGAGAATGTAGAAATCACAATTTTAGCACCGTTTTGAGAAAACGCCACCGGCTTTACAGATTAATTGACAGAGCGTTTGTAACGGTATCTTTTTTGCAAAACTGTGTCTTGGAATCCGTAGCACATCCGTGCAGGCCTTTCATTAACCGTACAAAAAAAAATAGGCACACTTATAATGTCAAATCACTTTTTAAGTCGCTTTTCCTATTTCAAAGCACCTGTTTCTTTCTTAAATAGAGAATAGCAGTCATTCCTACATCAGCGGCATCAAAGGAGAAAAGTTTAGCAAAATACTTGAAACGTCGTTTTCTCCTTTATTAGATTGTTTCAGGGAAATCAACAGTCGTTTTCTCCTAAACGAACTCGGCGACCCTACTTTTTTAGTTCATTTATTTGCGTGTCTACAGGAGGTTATTAGTTGATAACAGTCGTTATATATATATATATATATATATATATATATATATATATATATATATATATATATATATATATGTATATATAACTGCAGACAGTACTGTTTCGGCCTTCTGGGCCTCATCAGTGCAGTGCTGATGCTGGAGTTGAGGTTAGCGGCTATAGCCACCTCAGACGATGCCACACATGTGGTATCATCATACCATGTCAGAGTGCTCAAACTAGTAAACTAGTGAGCTACGCATGCGCGCTAGCGACAATGGTACACTCCAGGTAGAGTGCTCAGTTTGGACATGAAAGCATAGCTTTGTATGCCAAAGAGCAATATCTAACTGCAGACAGTACTGTTTCGGCCTTCTGGGCCTCATCAGTGCAGCGGGCCAGCCTGCAAAACTGCAGTTGTGCTGACATGCTAAGGAAAATGCCTCGCTTTGCCTGAAAGTACACTCTGCAAGCTATTTCTTACACCCTGAGGTCATCTAGTAGCCATCAAACAGCTAATCTAGTCTTGAATCAGTGCTCTGCAGATATTTTCAGCTCTTCAAAATTAAACCACCTGCAAATCAGAGTGCCAATCTCAGGGAGTGAATATATATAAACACTAACCTACATGTATGCCCTCCCATCCTTCCCCCACTGTCTGATATTCGCCGCTTGAGGTATCAACTCACTGGCACGGCAACGACTAACAGCTCCGGCAAAAAGGAGCTATTCATTTGAGTGCAAAACAGCTTAGCAAGCGCTTCAGAATTAAGTAAGTGTGATTGACTCGCAAGAATAATAACAATCGGTAGAGATTAAACTAAAGACCCTTTGTTTTGACCAACCCTACCCCCCCTGGATTAAGAGGGGGGACCCCAAATGCAGGTGGTCTGTTAGCCCTGTACCCATAGAGTTGCTACATATATATATAGCACTCTAGAAAAATTATTCTAACCAGTTCAGAATATATTTGAAAACACCCGTTTTCAAAAATATTGCTACTAGAAAAATATATATACATATATATTTACCTTTTGTTTTCATATGTTATCTTTTGTTTTCGTGATGTGAAGACAAAAGATAAATATATGTATATATATTTTTCAAGTTGCAATGTTTTTGGAAACGGGTGTATATTAGCGGAGCCTGCGGGCAAAGCCCGCCAGCGGAACTCCATTGCTAAGGAAATAAGGTAACCTATCAATCCGACAAATTTTGGTTGTGACGTAATAGTCACGTGACCGTCCGTCCGTACGTCCGTACGTCCGTACATCCGTACGTCCGTACGTCCGTCCGTCCGCACAGACTCTGTGGGAGGGGGAGGGGAGTCCCAAGACAACCCGACGGGGGTAGAGAATGCCATCTTTTCTTGGCGGGAAATCGCGCGGTGCGTCAGGGCAACCGGCGTTTTTCTTGGCGGGAAATCGCATGACCATCGTCGCTTTTGAAAAAGAGGTTTCTTTAAAAGCTTAAGCTTCTTTAGCATTTAACGATTGCTCGAGAGTACTGAAGTTTTATACTTGACCAAAAAAAAATCTTATATCTATAAATGGAAAGAAAAAGTTCAAAAGAATACTGGTAGAACGCGAAAAGTCCAAGTTACGAAAGCTGCATTCAAAGGACTTCATTGCTTTGTTTTCTTCACGGCGGAGAGTCTGCCCTGTTCTGAAACACAACCAAGTAAGTGAAGTTTTTAAAGGGTCTAAGGTACATGATTTCGAGTATTACGATGAAAGAAATTACGTTTTGAAATGGAAATTTGATTTATGCCATTAGAAATGTGTTATTTACTTTTGACTTTAAAATATTATTAGAAAACGCGCTCAGATTTGTGACAGATTCTTGAATATTTTGCCATGCTCAGCCGATTTCACTCGCGTGGACCGACCTACGATTTTGCAAGTGTAACGCGAATTGCATTTAAGTATAAACGTTTTTCAAAAATGATTTCTCTGTCCATTATTTTGTGTTTGTTTATTCATAACAGTAGGTCTAAGCACAGCCGCAAGACAACTGCACAAGCTTTGCTTTCAATTTTGTCTGTCCGGTTCTTCTCTTTGTGCGATTGTCGATTTTCTTGCCCTAGAAGTTTTCAATAGTAATAATCTTTTAAGCGAAGCAGTTGTCGGTTTAAAGCTATTTTATCCCAAAAGCTTCCGAAAACAGTTTTGTGCGTTCCTCAAAGCGCCTAACTTTATATAGGCTTACTTCGCATCCGCAAAACTTATGCCGGCATAATAACAATTTAATTAAAGCGTGTTTGGCGTTTCTTTGTTTTGAATCTTGATGGTCTGATCTCTAGTTAGAGAACGAAATATAACAGTTATTTGAAAAACTACAAGCGAAGCAGTTGTCGGTTTAAACCTATTATTAGTCCATGAGCCAAGTCCCAAAAAATGGATTTTCGTAGCACCCCCCTTAATTCCTAGTGAAACAGGTATCAAATTAAAGCTAAAGGACTGAATTTTCTAAAACTACTTGTTACCAGGATGGTAACTGGTGCATAAGGTAGATAGGGCAAGGTTTTTTCGAGGGGGTGGTAGGGATGCTTTTTACCTTGTAAATACAAGTGATGAAAAAACGTTGATACAACTCACAAAATACTAGCCCAAAAATGATTAAATCTTTTACAAATATGCTTTAAATAAGTATTTTGTCATATCTCACACTTTTCATGATTTTAAAACCAGCCTTTTGTAGCCGTTGCCATGGAAACCATGTATATTTCTTATTGTTCTGTATCTCGTTAATTACAAATGCTGTTTATCATGATTACAACCCAGTTATCACGAAAAAATATTCTTTTGTTTTCTCCTTGTAATTTCATTTGTTTATTTGTACAACAACGAATGTCAAAAATCTTTGTTTCATCATGTACTAAGTAAGCAAAAACAATAGAATGCATGTAATAACAAATAAGGCTACACTCAAGCTAGAGAAATCAAAATACGTTAAGCTGAGTCTCTAGATAACTGCGTGTTGCTCTGTTATTTAGCAATACATTTTCTCGATAACAATTCAGCACGACGTCACTTAATGTTGAAGAAATAAAGAATATTACAACAAACAGATTGCAAATGTCAGTATTTTACAACAACAAGAAAACGACAACACCGATATTCGTCTGGAAACGGATTTAACTTCATGTAAAAGTCTGTTTTAGCCATAGCCCGAGTCCAGTGCTTAACTAATCATTTTCATCCTCGTCGTTGTCAACAACATCGTCATCTCCATCTTTAAGGTCTGTTGCACTGTTTGTGCAGTCTTCAGAGCACGTACAAGCTTCTGTGCAAGGCAAGCCATTACCGACACATGAGCACCGCCTCGTTTGGCAATTGCCGCGGCACCCACAGCAAACTAATTCCATCACAGCCTGTGGAGCTGGGGCCAGGTCTGTCCAAACGATCTCAAGGCGTCCTTCGTTCAGTTGCCATCCATGGTTTACCGGTTCTTGTTCAATTCTTGGCTGTAATGCTTTCTTCCACAGAAAAGCTTGGTAGTGAGCTCGCCTTAGGTGGTAGTGGAGAGCAGCGCTTGTTGGCGGGAGTTGATGAGATTGCACATTTTTTCCTTTGCAGAACATTTTGTAGCGTCGGTCATTGACCTGCTTGCATAGATTATCATTGTATAACCTGCAAACCACCTCTTCTAACCTGGTTATGCTGTGCGCGCTCAGGGGAAGGCTCTCTCCAAGGACTCCAACACTGTCTCTTATGACTTGGTTATCTCTTACCATTTCAAACGCCTTTTTCTTGCCACTGCCGGCAAATGAACTCACAGCGTCACAACCTGTTAACGCATGCAAACTAGGGAGGACTTGGCATACCCCAGGACCCAGCTTCTCACACAGTCGGGGGACGCTTATTAAGCGTGATCTGTTTCTTGTTCCACTTATCAAAGTCAGTTCGGCAGGAATGGCTGATTGGTGGTGGCATGCCAACACTTCAACATCTGTATCCGAGGAGACTATGGCGACCCTTTGATGTCCATGTGAAGATGCGTGGGACGCATGGAGGAACATTCGTGTATCTGCTTCCTCTTGGTCCGTGTACAGTTCGGTTTCGTCAGTTGCTGTCATACGTCCATGTTTGACTACAAGCTTTTTGCAATGGTTGCCATGGGTAACATACATAACACGGCTGTCGATCCTTTCTACATATTCTTGCTTCGACCACTCCTGAGACAGGAACTCTAGAAGACGCACTTTGTTGCTACCACATGACAAGTACTTCTTCCACTGGCGTGGACAGAACTGCTGGGAGCTAGTAATGGAGACGGCTAGTTGACTGGTATTGCTCCTTCTTTCCCTCTCTGTGTTCTTGATGGAGATGACTGGGTACTGATCTCCCACAAAGTCAACTCTTCTTGCTTGCCCTGCCTGCATCAGCATTCTCTTGAAAATCATAACTGCCAAGTCGGAGAATCTCTCTGGTATCTTCTTCATCGTTTGAAGCATTGCCATTGCATCGATGATGACTGCAGTTGTTTGAGCTGGCATGCGATGAAGACACTCTACGCCATCCTCTAGAAGTTTAGGTAGAGCTGCTTTGTCGGTTTTCACCAACGCGCCATCAAACAGCGCCAGCGACCATGGAAGTGGGCCCAGCTCGTGGACTAGCAACTGTCGTAGATCCATTTGCCTGCTTTGGCCAATAACGAGTAATCGTGCAAAAAGATTTCTGTCTGTTCTTAGAATGACAGTCTTTCCTTCCTTTGACACAGTTGTCTTCTTTTGAAGGTCACGGAACGTTCCAAGCTTTAACTTGGAGAGTGGGTCAAAGAAACCCACAGAATCACTCAGCAGTCTGTCCTCAACAAACGCGGTGAGAGCTACTGTTCCTTTGTCTTTGGCGGCCAGCAAATCTAACTTGATGGTTTCTGTCACTACACAACCAGAACTAAGACTGGCAAGTTCCTCTGATGGTTCAAATGGATCCGTCCAATTGCTGACAACCTCCATTACTTTACTTACATCTTCTTCATCGCGTTTCATTCGAGACTTCCCAGCTTCCTTGTGAGGTCGATTATCTTCTTTCTTGCTTGTCATCATACGACACTTGTCAACAAAACGGGCACGAGAATGCCCATCGCTGTACCGCATTCTTTTTGAGACTGAAGCCAACGATGCCACCGTTTGTTTTTGTACTTCTGTTTAACGTCTGCTCTATGGTCTGGTCAACGGGCAGTTGAGAAAATCCATGTTCACTGTTCCTCTGTACGCCAAAATCTCCATTTTCTAACATCATTTGAGCTTCAGGGTGGGTTTCTGGGAGCTGAATCATGTGCATCAGGTAAACAGGAAGGTAACGAGCATAATTCACATGGTCGTAGGCGAAATACCATGGCAGCATTTCCCTGATGCACTCAAGATGGAGGGGCCAATTGCCTTCTCTGGTTGCTCTAATAAATGTCAGCAGCAACGAGACCATTTCAAAGTACGATCTCCAGAACATTTTTAGGGGACCATTGTCTTCCTCGTCATATAACTTGAAAAGATCTAGAATCTTGATGAAGTCTGCCATCGCAAGAAGCCTATTAAATTTCTCAGCGGAAAAGTCCTTTCTGATATCTACTATAGCATTTGTGAGTTCTAAGTAGATGGTTGGGTGACCGTTGTCCTGAAGCCACGACTTGAATCCTTTCCACTGTAGCCGCTGCAGTGCTTCAAATACAATCTAAAATGATAAACATACAATATCAAATTTACTTGAGTGCCCTATTACATGCTGCAAAATATTTTTAAAATGTCTCACAAACACCAGGATACAGCGAACAAAATTTGCTCTCTTATTTTTTCGTCTGATGTTCCGCAGCTACCGAACGCCATACAACTCGTGAGTTGATTAGTCATTAACTATTTATTACAATGAAGCCCCGATATTAAGAAATATTTATGGTCGATGTTTTGTGACAAACGTGAAATTGTCGGTAAAACGTAAAAATATATATATAAAAGCTGCAATGTTGCGAGTGGCCGTTTTTTAGTGGTGGAACAACAAGCTTTTGTCGCTTATGGGGCCATATCTCTTTCGAGTCTTGTGCTAGAAAAAGTGAAATAAGATTTGCTAAGTAGCGCACGTCACCTTTTGAATAATATTGAACTTCTTAACAACTTACCTTATGCGTACGTATTGCGCGATTGTGGTGGCGGCCCTCTAGCACCGCCGAGACAGGTCCTGATCCAACAATTCCACTTTCCGTCAGGATGTCTCCAAGACCTGCATCTCCAAATCGCTTGCCGATCGCCGCCAAGAAAGAGCAAATTGTGTGAAAAGAGCCCATCCTAACAACGATGCGCTGAAATGTTTCTTGGTTTTGCCAGATGACTTCAAGAGCTTTAGCGTAAATAGCCTGATCAAGGACAATGATAACATTTTGCTGGCCAAGCTGATCAGCAATTTGCAATGATCTCTGAAGAAGATTGTACACTGTTGGCATCTCAGTAGGGCTTGCATCAATAACTTGGCAGTAGCCTATAGAACTTTCACGAGGAACATCTTTCTGCTTGAGTTTAATGTTGAAAGCTGTCCATGCTGGGATCACTTGGCTTCGATCATTTGCCAATGTGAAGATACTATTATCAATGGGTTGTCGGCACAGCATCCATCCAAAGTCGATTGATCTTGCATATGCACGAGTATCGGGATTAGTCATGATCACATCTTGCACACCAATGTGAAATTGACTGGAGCCTTGTCGGGGACCGGAGTGGAAGGGCAGTACGTCTGTAGGGATGTATGTCAAGGTGCGGTTCCGTTTAGGACGAGACTCTTTGGCAGCCATTTCAGTGGGTGGCGCGCAAGTAAGGGACTTTCTCTGGATCACTATTCCATTCGTGCAATGGGTAGTCCCCTTCCCTAAAGAAAGAGTCCATGATTTAATAACAAACAAAGACACAGATAGTATAGTTATGTGTACTGTAGAAAGGTATCTGTAAGATAGAGGTATGCTAGCAAAATAAGTTAACTGTACGTTGAGAGAAACAATTTCCTCTGAAAATAAAACAAGTGCAGAACGTTAAAGCGTACCCGACAATGTCTCTTCTAGCAGGTCATTGTTATCCCAACAAAACACCGCTGGCACTCCCATACTGCACGAACCAGGTACTACGATCCCATCCTGTTCCTTTTCTATCTCCTTTTCAGCCAGTGCAGTATCAAGTTCCTCGATTTGAGAGTAGGAAAGGGCATGGCCAAACCTGTTCAGTATTGTTACAAGTTCAGCATTACCCGTTAGGCTTTTGACAGTTAAAGGTAAAGTAACATGCTTAGGCGTCTTGATACGACCGCGACTTACACAATGAATCAGATCTTGTGCAAGCGAAAGGACTATTCGGTGAACGTCGGGTGAGACTCCACACACTCTCTTGTTACAATATTCAACATCGGAAGAGGAAATCCAGGCTAACATATTGTACAACATGTCTGGTACTATACTATCACTGCAGTCTAGATCATCTTCAGTGGGTGGCCATGACATAACTGGTTTCATTTCCGTCAGCAAACTCCGAATCATCTTAGCTGCATGATAGACGTGAAAATACTTTTCATTTGCTTTGGCTTCTGGAGGAACTTCCTCTGTCCCGTCCTCATCTTTCCATTGCTCGCCACTAGTACTTGCAATGGTTTCTACGACTTCTCCGGTTGTCACGCGGGAACTGTAAATTATCTCTGATTGGGATCGATCCTGAGGCTGGTGGTACGAAAGTCTGTTCCCGAAAGACTTGATTAAACGATTTTTCAACTTTGAGGACCTGTAACTGGGTGCAGACACTCCTTCTTCGGATAACTTACTAACGAAACGTTCTAGCAACTCTGAAATCTTCACAGCCTTTTCCCCCTTGAGGACTGCATCTTTAACAGATTCTCTAATGCTGCTGAACGCTCTGTTATAGCTTTCGCTAGCTATGTCCTCGTCTTCGCAATTTTTCTCTTCCAATTTTGCAAGGGCTCCTGGTCGCACATATTGAACGTAACAGGATTTCTGATACTTTATTCCAATTGCTATTGTGTCTTTGCCTTGTAATTGTAATAAAAGGCGTCTGTCATCCCGAATCTCAGCGGCCTTAAGTAGTGATGCACTGCCAGTGGCTGTCTTGTTTAAACTTAACGGCTCTCTTGATCTTGCTCCTTTGTTCTTTGTAAGCTTTGTTTTGTGTTGTTGACAAATAGCACATTTGTTTATGTCAAACGCATCAACCTGGGACCTTAACATGCGTTTTGCTGGCGGAGGCTCGGTAATAGAATCATCATTATCTTCCACAGGGTCTTGGATGAGAATATTGCGTTGCTTCTCAACGGCCCTTGCGACTTTGACCTTATCAGTGTATACTTGATAACATCGTCTGTGGTATTTGCCCTTTGGCCCTTCCTCCCAGAAACCGTTCATTTTGGACCATATATCATCTCTCCGTCTCTTTGCGCACGTTTGAAA
The DNA here is from genome assembly GCA_964030785.1 of Siderastrea siderea. Lineage (NCBI taxonomy): Eukaryota > Metazoa > Cnidaria > Anthozoa > Scleractinia > Rhizangiidae > Siderastrea > Siderastrea siderea. Next base: position 28,705,218 of record OZ034971.1, on the reverse strand, counting down.
TGTAAGCCAACTTTTTCCAGAAAAGTTAGTTAACGTTCCTGACTCATCTTCTACGTGACACAAACATTTATCCCAGTTTGGAGATTGACCTAGCTGACGTTTTCTTGGATGCGATGGTTGAACTGAGGAAGAAGGTTGTTTCTCTGCCATTGCCTGACCGTTACATCATCCATGGGAATAAAAAAACCTAAATGTATAAATCACACGAGGTAATTTTCTACTTTTGAAACAATTGCATTTAAATCTCTTAAACAAATACAAGTTCCATGCTCCTGTAACATTATTCGATTTTTCTATTTCAAATCTCATTATTAATTCAGATGGTACTGGTTCGTGATAAGTTCTTAAAATGTTGTTAAAATAACATGTTTATGTCAAATGGTCTATAAAATTCTTTAATCTACTCTAAAAAACCGATTAAAAGATAATAGGAGACTTCTTTTGCGAAAAAAAAACAATTTCCTACCTTCTGCTGATTCAGCAAATTTCCAAGATGGCGGACCCAGCCATGTGGTTCCTAAGTGCATGATGGGACAAGGGCTCGAAATGCATTGTGGTAGCAACAAGCTAACGCGGTTTCAATGGGACTACCCATAACAATGGATTTTTCATGACAATTGGGTTATTAACGTAAGAATACGACATTTGTAATTAAAGAAATATCCGAAATGGTGTTTATTTACCGGTTCCATGGCAACGGGAAAAAGGCTCATCCGAAAATCACGAAAAGTTTGAAATGTGACAAAATACTAATTTTAAGAATATTTCTAAAAAAAATTAGCAATTTAGGGCGTGTATTTCGCTCTTTTTAATATAGATTTGTCATGACTTGTGTTTACAAAGCAAAACCTCTCTCCATACTCCTCCCGTAAAAACATGCCATTTCTCTCTTATGCACCACTTATCGTCCTGGTAACAAGCGGATTGAGATAATTTAGACCTTTAGCTTTAATTTGATACCAATTTCACTAGGTATCAAGGGGGGTGCTACGAAAACCTATTTTTAGGCCCCTTTTGAAATTTGGCTCATGGACTATATGCCCGAAAAGCTTCCAAAAACAGTTCGATGCATTTTTTAAAGCACTCGAATTTCAGACAATTTGCAGCCGCAAAACTTATGCAACAGAGTTAAGAATCTCAAGTTAGAGAACGAAATATAAGGGTTACTGAAGTAACTACAAGCGAAGCAGTTTTGAGTTTAAAGCTATTTTATCCGGTAAGTAATGTGTGTTCCTCAAAGTGCTTGAATTTTTTGCGGGTGCTAAAACCTACGCGACATTTCTTCGATAATTTTATTACAAGTGCTTCGAGGCTCCCCAGATCCTTTATTTCGGGTAATCCCAGTAAAATGCCGGTGAAATGTCAGTATAAATTTTTGACCAGACTAATATTTTTATTTAATGGCAGTTCATGTTATTTGTTAACATCCGAACGCGATGAAGATAACCCATTTAAACAGTCGAATAATTTTTATTTTGTTTTTGTAAATGAGCGCCGTTTCAAGTTCATTCAAGCGAACAGCCAATAAACCAAGGAGATTTGACAAGCCTTGACAGTTAATGACAGGATATGGAAACATTGCAAACACCAAGCTAGACGGCTCGTGAGTAAAATAATCAAGCTGTGCTCAGCCTTTAGAACGACCTTTCGAGCTTGGTTTTACAGAACAGATCCCCAAAATATTGGAGGAAAATTCGGAACACTTTCAGGCTTTTTGAGAAACACTTTTCGAAAGCGAAGGAGCCAAAAAAAGCCCCGAAATATATTTCAGACCGAAAAGTTCACTGGAAAAGTTGAAAATTTACAAAACATGTAATTTTCATGTAAATTTGGATTTACAGGATTTGTAAATTGCAATTTACATTTTAAGGTTTTGTAAAATAAAATTTACATGAAATTTACACGTTTCAATAGATTATGTAAACGTGGTGTAAATGAAAATTTACAGGGTCACTTTCTGGTTTTATAATTCGAAAAACATGTAAAAAACGTGTAAATTCCTTTTGGCAAATTTACAGTATCTGTAGTGTAAAAAAATATGTAAATTGTTTGAACACATCATGTAAATAACATATAAATGGTCATAACAGAAAACTGTGGTGTTAGAACTCTGTAAATTGAATTTACGAGGAACTGGTTTCTTTCCATGGACAATGTAAATGTCCTGTAAATGGTACTTTACATGATCATGTTCTAATGCAGATTTGAGGATAATGTAAATAACATGTAAATTTATGGTTACTAGAAAAGGGGGCGATTGAACCGCATATCGTTTCCATGTGTCATGTAAATGAGCTGTAAATAGTGATTTTCAACATGTAAATGGTTTTACCAGATACAGTAAGGTTGCTGTTGATGCTTGAACATTAAATTTACATGAAACTTTTTTACAGAATTGTTATCTGACAGAGTAATGGGCTCCTGTATCTGATAAGAAATTAACGTGATTTATTTGTGAAAACAAAATGCATGGCATATACCGGGCCTTGACGTAAAATGGCATATACGGGGCCAAGTAAAATGTCTGTAAAATGGCAAGTACGAGGCTCTGTTAAATGTCTGTGGTCTTCCATAGCTCAAAAGGATGTCGTTCCCAGGGAACGTGAGGTATATTTAATGTAGTAAATCAGTTATCGTTCGAGTACTGACGTAGGCAAGGATCAGCTTCGGTTGAACAGAGAGAATAGAGTTCCGGTTTATCAAAGAACAGTGTTCTGGAGCCTTAGGGTGGTTAGCTTTCATTAATTGTTATGGTAACGCTGTATTTATATTCTTAAAATTTTATGCCTGGCAATTAACGATCGTTGGTGTGCCATTCTGTTCCGGTTTTTTTCTTCTTCTTTTCTTTCTTTCTTCCTTCTTGAATTTTTCTCAATGTAAGTTAAGTCAAGAAAATGACCTCCTTTGGACCTATGGAATCTAGACTCTACCAGTGTCTGTAAAACGGCATATACCGGGCTTTTAAAATGCCTGTAATAGGGCATAAACGGGGTTCTGTAAAATGTCTGTAAAATGAAGGAAATGGGGCATCATAAAATCTCTGTAAATTGACGTAAACGGGGCACCACAAAAACTCTGTAAATTGACGGAAACTGGGCATCATAAAATCTCAGGCTCCTGCTGTAAACCATGAAGTCGCAAACAGGGCATCATAATTTATAGGTGTTACAAATTTGCGTTAGTTTATCAATTTAGAAACGTTTCAAACAGAGCACTGGCGTTAATTATATTCATCTGAAAATACCCCCGTTTAATTTAATTTAATTTAAGCGGTTGAAAAGAAGAAACCTGAAAACAAATTCAGGCTTGAACGGGAATCGAACCCTAAGCAACGCGCCCTAACCAACTGAGCTGCACCGGTATCGCAGAGGTCATGGGTTTGATTCCCGTTCAAGCCTGAATTTTTTCAGGTTTCTCCTTTCTTCTTCTTTCCACTTAGGTTGGAACACCTTCACTGCAATGATCTACAGATAATTCTATCTTTATCCGCAGTTCAAATATATGAATTTCATATATTCATGTTCATTTATTCTCCATCTATGGGATAATACGAACTTTCAATTGACCAGCTCCCAGTTGGCTTGATAGCTCAGTTGGTTAGGGCGCTGCACCGGTATCGCAGAGGTCACGGGTTTGATTCCCGTTCAAGCCTGAATTTTTCAGGTTTCTTCTTTTCAACCGCTTAGGTTGGAACACCTTCACTGCAATGATCTACATATAATTCTATCTTTATCTGCAGTTCAAATATATGAATTTCATATATTCATGTTCATATTATATGTCAGCAACCAAATTTTAAGCCATCAATAAAAGCCTGGTGTACACAATTTGCCTTGATTTCATTGTGCAATAAAAACAGTGATTTGAAGGTTAGTCACTGCTAAGGCATAAATTTATCATGCACAAAGGCCTTATTTTGTTCTCAAACTAACCCAGTCATGTGTTCCTGTCAGTTACAAACAAATGAATTCATTAATGAATATTTTTTTTTTGCAATAAGTGGCTCTTGAAATAAACAATTCAAAGTGAAACTTGATCTGATATTCCATAATAGTTAATGTGTGACATCCAGCCTCAGGACAGGGTGAGAGTTTGACTGACTTCGATTTGCATCGTTGCACAACCTTTTAAGGACGGTGCCTCCTAATACAGATGTACTTTTGCAAAGGTTATGACTATGAAGAAAAAGTAGATCTTAGCAAGGGCTATTGGAATCCAGACAAAAATGTGGGTAACTGTGCATTTTTCAGAGATAACTAAGCAACCATAATTCTAAAAAAGCATTAAAATACAAAGAATGTATGGCAATTTCTTTCCAAACTTAAGCTCTATTATCTCTGAAAAATGAATGGTTACCCCCAATTTTCTTTTTGGATTCTGATAGCCCTTGCTAAGATCTGCTTTTTCCACATAGTCATAAACCGTGCAAAAATATTGTTGTATTAGTGGGCAATTTCCTTAAGAAATCTAAATATACATGTACCAAGATGCGCAGAACGTATGGGCAGTAACAAAAGGAGGCACCGTCCTTAAGAATACGTAAATGCCAGGCCTGGTGTTTGAGTTCTCTCAGCATTTATGCATTGAAAAAAAATGGGCAGCGAAGAGAAAAGAGAATAAAAATAAAGAGATGTAAAAATAAAGAAATGTAACTGACTGTTACAGCCAGATTATGCAAATTGTAAACCTGTCAAATTCCTACTCCGGCTGGGTGACAGAAGCCATTCATTAGTTTGTTATTGACAGGAATGCATGACCAGGTTTGAGTAACCAATGATTCGGTATACAGGGCTGTCATTAAGCTTTGAGTCACCTGTTACCTTGAACTTCACACCCACAACAAACTTGTTAGTAAATTGTAAGGACAAGAAACCGAGTTCACCCATAACATTGAGGTCCCATCATGAATACTCAGCCATAACAGGTGTTACGGTTTACGGCCCTTAATGACAGCCCTGGGTATACATTGATCACACTAACAGATGTTACCTGTCTGTCTGACAGAAACAGATGAGCTGCACCGGTATCGCAGAGGTCATGGGTTCGATTCCCATTCAAGCCTGAATTTTTTCAGGTTTCTTCTTTTCAACCGCTTAGGTTGGAACACCTTCACTGCGATGATCTACATATAATTCTGACATATAATATGTTAGCCGCATCTCTGATACATGAATGCTGTGTTTGAAAAATGAGCAATATAAGGCCGATTTGCTTAAAAATGCACAGAGGACCCTTATTCCACAAAAAATATCAACTTAAGCAGCTGATAAAACAACCTGAAGAAAATTTCTCGCCTGGACGTTTTTCAGGTTGTTCTTTTATCAGCTGCATAAGTTTATATCATTAACTGTGATGGTCATTATCATTTCATAGTTTAGCACCACTTGCCTTTTTGACAAGTTTTAGTGAAGATACTTTCTTATCATTGCTTTGGCTCAAAGAGTAAAATAGTCTACCAGCTCTTTTCATGTACATGCATGTAAACATTTCATTCAAGGGGAATCCTTCAAATTACCTTTTAGGTGATTTCTGATTATAAAAAGGAAATGCGGGATGCCATAAAAGCTGATTCCCTGAAGTTGTTGCAAACAGGGCTTGTAAGTATTCATGTATTAATTTATTACTCGTTAATATATGTAACAGTAAGTTTTCTGAAAATTAGTTTTAGGATTACTTGAAAAAAAGTTTTAACCATTGCCTTAAAAGCTCAATGCCAGCCTTTTAGTGTGTTGGATGCATGTCACAACACCATTTCTCTGCAGACAATTCATCACAGTCAAACTACTCAGCATGTGACCATTTGCCTGACACTAGTAATAAACCAATCAACAGTTATTTGAAATTATGGTACTGGATATCATTGGAATATTACAATAGGCTATGCAAAATTGAAATTTTGATCTCATTAATAAAATCTATCTGTTATTAGTGAAAGTCATTCCTAAATAAATATACGAATGTGCTGAATATCTTGAATGTAATTCAGTTTGGTGTGTACTAATTAATAACCATGTAGTGAATTCAGTGTGCAAGAAAATGCAGGTTTTGACAGGGTGTCTGTATTAAGCGGGTACTATGTTTATTAATTAGTCTAGTGTCTGTGCTTATGGTTACTGTTAATCACATTTCTCTTCCAGGTTCAAAGAGACCAGGAAATTATGATTGCCCTCCACTTTTCAAAAGAGAGACAGGTTTCCTCTGTCACATTAAAAAGACTGAAACCATTGTGCAAGGATCACTGCATTCCTTGCATGCAAGGGACACCTAAACAAGACCTACTGAGTTCCCTAGGACAGGTTCTGTTTGAGAAATGTAGTAAAATGTAAAAACAATGAAGAACTTACCACCTATGATAACCTCGTAACTATTGATTTACCTACCGGTACTAATTTGTCATGTGCAATTGAACTTTCCTCACACGTAACAAATATTATAAAAACCAGGGTTCAAATAAGATACAATTTAACAGCATTCATAAGTCGACCTTACACAATATACACATACATTTCTGTTGATGAGACTGTTTCTTCTCCGATGGGTGTACTACTTTGGGTGCATAAACCATCACCGAATACCACTCCACAATGTACTGAGTACCAAATTCTAAAGTTGCAAATACTAAAACGAATGCTGTGTCTGTGAGCCCCAAGTTGTAAGCACTGGTCAACTTAACCAGGAAAATATGGTACAAGACAACAATTCGATCAAATCTAGTTCAATGAATTTTTCTTTTGTTTTGTGAAAGTTGATGCTGTAGAATATGATGTCGGCATCTACATAACAAATCTTAGAAATATGCCAGAGTCAAATACATGTATCTTGACACTTTAAGACGGATTCAGCTCAGCATTCGAGCAATAAGTACAAGAATTATTTACTAATACTCATAGCAAGGTAACATTTTGGAGTAATATATCAAGCACGAGAAAGAGTGTTTCATCAGGATATCCAAAGCCCGATAAGTGGGTTGAAAAAACGAGGCGCACCCGAGTTTTTTTGACCGACTTCGAGGTGTTTGGATACCGTTATTGATATGGCTTCTCAAACCATTCATAATCATCTTGGAGGACCATTGGGTTGCATCATCACTGATTTATGCTTTTCACCTGACAACGTTTTTTCAATTGGGTGTTTATAACAAATTGTAAGAATGATTAATACAAATGTGTAGTATCTTTTAAAATAACTTTATGGGTCAGAAACAACAATTATTACCATTTGAATCGAAACACAAGGATATTTATACATTTAACAAACCTATATTGATGTGAAAATATTTTGAAAGCACATAGTTCAAATTATAATTTTTATTGAATTGGGCAGAATGAAACAATAAAGTTTTTATGTATTTTTATTACACATTTTTATTCACTGAGGACTGTATAAGTTATTTACAGGATCTTGACAGCCCCTCTTTTTCAATTTACATGATATTTACAGGGTATTGACAGCCCCCCTTTTTCGATTTACATGACATTTACAGGATCTCGAGAGTCCCTCTTTTTCAATTTACATGATATTTACAGGATGTCGACAGCCCCCCTTTTTCGATTTACATGATATTTACAGGATATCGACAGCCCCCCTTTTTCGATTTACATGATATTTACAGGATATCAACAGCCCCCCTTTTTCAATTTACATGGTATTTACAGGATCTCGACAGCCCCCTTTTTTCAATTTACGTGGTATTTACAATGTTATTTACAGGATCTCGACAGCCCCTCTTTTTTAATTTACGTGATATTTACAGGATCTCGACAGCCCCCCTTTTTCGATTTACATGATATTTACAGGATATCAACAGCCCCCCTTTTTCAATTTACATGGTATTTACAGGATCTCGACAGCCCCCTTTTTTCAATTTACGTGGTATTTACAATGTTATTTACAGGATCTCGACAGCCCCCCTTTTTCGATTTACATGATATTTACAGGATATCAACAGCCCCCCTTTTTCAATTTACATGATATTTACAGGGTATTGACAGCCCCCCTTTTTCGATTTACATGACATTTACAGGATCTCGAGAGCCCCCATTTTCAATTTACGTGGTATTTACAGGATCTCGACAGCCCCCTTTTTTCAATTTACGTGGTATTTACAATGTTATTTACAGGATCTCGACAGCCCCTCTTTTTTAATTTACGTGATATTTACAGGATCTCGACAGCCCCCTTTTTCGATTTACATGATATTTACAGGATCTCGAGAGCCCCTCTTTTTTAATTTACATGATATTTACAAGATATCGACAGCCGCTCTTTTTTCGATTTACATGATATTTACAGGATATCAACAGCCCCCCTTTTTCAATTTACATGGTATTTACAAGGTCTCCACAGCCCCCCTTTTTCAATTTACGTGGTATTTACATGATCTCGACAGCCCCCTTTTTTCAATTTACGTGGTATTTACAATGTTTTTTACAGGATCTCGACAGCCCCCCTTTTTTAATTTACGTGGTATTTACAGGGTCTCGCCAGCCCCCCTTTTTCAATTTACATGGTATTTACAATGTCATTTACAGGATCTTGGCAGCCACCCTTTTTCAATTTACATGGTCTTTACAGGATCTCGGCAGGTTCCCTCTTATAAATTTACATGTTATTTACATGATCTGTGTTCTTTTGCCTTACAACATTTACAGTATCTTTCTTTATATTTACATGTTTCAATGCCGAAATTTACATGTTATTTACAGTATCTTTTGAGAACATGTAAAAGTCCAAAAATCATGTAAATTTACTTTTTACAGTATCTTTTTACCCTTTTACATGTTATTTACATGTTATTTACATAGTATGTAAATTTTCAACTTTTCCAGTGAGTTTCAGGACTATTTTTGAGAAACGAACACCAGTTTATTCCTTCGCGGCTCCGCTTTTAGGCTTGGCTAAATCTATTTATTATATATATATATATGTTGCATAAAAAACGGGACCGCGTAAAAAAGCTGTCTTTTTACGTAAAAATGCTGTTCTCTTACGTAAAAAAGCTGTCTTTTTACGTAAAGATGCAGCGTTTTTACGTAAAAAGACAGCATTTCTTACAAAATATATATTTGTAAAAAAGCAGGTTTTTTATGTAAAAAAGCTGCATCTTTACGTAAAAAGACAGCTTTTTACAAAACATATATTTGTAAAAATGTGGCTTTTTTACGTAAAAAAGCAGCATTTTTATGTAAAAAGACAGCTTTTTTATGTAAAAAGACGGTTTTTTTACAAAATATATTTTTGTAAAAAAGCTGTCTTTTTACATAAAAATGCAGCTTTTTTACATAAAAAGCTGCATTTTTACGTAATCAGTTCCCTTGTTACAAAAGTCTGAGGTGATATTTCGCCAAGGAAATCTCTAGTTTTTACTGCAATCAAATCCGAATATCTCAGGCGATTTACGCCTGCCGAACTGGATATCCCTCCCAAACTAACAGTTCGGCGCCCCTGCTACATATATGTGCTACGGCCAAATAACTAGAACAAATGTACTATAATTAAAATCAAGTAATTCTCTGATCAGTATTTTACTTCCAAGTTTTAATTTAAATAGTGCGTTTAGTTCTAAGAAAAGTTTCCTTATTTTTCAATGACCATTATTATATTGTTATATTATTGTAGTTCTTGTGTCTAAAGTGGCATATATAACTTTGCTAATGTATATCAGAATTTTTTTGTAAAGTTATGTCACTCTTGAGAATACAATAGTTATTAATTCTATAAAGCCACTTATGTCTTTACATTTGTGTCCACTTCAAGAATTGACCATGAACCTGTTTACGAAGAATGGCCGTGATTTGGTTTCCTTTCAAGTACGTCACAATCACACCGAGTATTCCTTGCAAGTCAAATCAGTCAGTCTAATAGTTTTCGAGGTAAGTAAAAAACCAACTGTTGTCCTTTTTTCTGTTTTGTAGAGATGGGGTTTCAACTAGGGAAAATAACGTTTTGGGGCACGGAACCCCTTAAAGTGATAGTGCAAGATCCCGAGTTGATACTGTAGGATCACGAGTTACACTGTGTAACAGCCATCAGTAGTTTGACCTCACAAGTAGTTTTCAGACTGATATCGGAAGTGATTCTGCCTCATTATGGAATCTTCTCTTCCTCGCACATTCATCTAATTTACAAAGGACCTTATACCTCGGGGAAGGGAAATAATATTCAGAAGAGGGAGAAACTAAATTAAGGAGAAGGAATAATAAAATTGAGGAGGAGGAATAGATTTTGGAAGAGGAAATGGATACTATGGTGAGAAAAATAGAATTCTCTTGAGTTATCACTCATTATATTCCATTGTATTCCATCTTACCGACTGTAAAGGATTCGTCTCACATGCTTCGTAGAAAAACACCTCTACTTCCTTCAGTTAGCACTAAGCGCTTTAAGAATTGTTTCGTAAATAGGCTTTATTTTAATTGTAACTTAGCAATATGATTTAATTTACATTGTGATATAGTATTTCCCTTCTTAATTGTGAATATTCCCCAGATCCGAGATTTTATATTCGATGATACTTGCAACTTTTGCTATGTCTTTTTATCGATCGAATAAAGATTATTATTATTATTATTACTATTATTATTATTATTATATGATATTACCTCAAAATCCAAGTTAAAAAGACAGCAAAAATATATTTAGGAATAAATTAAAGTGTGCTTTTCAAAAAGCGGCAAAGTTTGTCTAAATATTAACCAAGACATTGTATGGTGTGCCGTATGGCACTCTAACTCCGGGCTTAAGAAAGTTAGATTTCAATTTGTTGTCCGTTGTTGACGAATAAATTCATGTTAATTAAGTTAATAATATTGCCTCAATTACCTTCCTCAGAAACTGGAGCAAGGCACTGATTGTACGAACAGTAACTCAAGCTTCTTCAGAATGATAGAATCAAACATAAAAGTGAATAACACTCCCGCCATACTGATCAGACAGTTGGTCATACTGATCGGACAGTTGGTCAGCCAAAGGCGCGGATTAACAGCTAATCCCCACTATCTGGCTGTAAACGGTACCTTCCTTGTAATGGATGATCAAGATACGATGCGCAATATATTCGGCCTTTTTATAGCAGACAAAAAGAAGAAGGCTCAAGAGATAAAAAAATCTTCTCGCAAACACAAAGGGTTTCAGAATGGACAGAATAAGAGCGGTTTTTCACTATATCATTTGTTTTAAAGGAGTGCGGAAATTTATTGTACCTAAAGTGAACACCGGTACATATTGTCGTATTGGTACATATGGTATTCACTGCCGGACAATTTTAGAACTGCCGTCACTGTAAATAATTTTTCATCGTCTTGACCTTAAACATATTTCTGAAACATTGTGCAGTAATTTATTTTTTTTGCACTATTTTGTTGTCTTTTTTTAGTCAAAGACACTGGCAGTGTTACATTCCTACTCTACATTGCAAATTAAAATAAAGTTTATGTGCGCGTGCACGTGTGCAACTCGATTTATCCCTACGACATGGATCTTAGCATTTGGGTTTTTGGATACCTCCTACCTGGCCAAATCGTTAAATTTCTCGGCAAATGTAACCAGCCCTCTACGCAGACCTAAAATCTTTTGGTCTGTGACGAACTCCTTCTCAACGAAGAGGAAGGGCTCCGTGACGAGCCTATAGAAGGTCTGCGTAGGAGGCTTGCCTAGTTTGGAAGAAAAACAATAGCAAAATCTTAAGCAACAATGCTTTTGCCATAAAACCAGTCGATCTTTTGTTGAACAAAATCCTTGATCCCTTTGCTTTGTTCTGGGCGATATCGTGGAGTGGCTTAACTCCTTATAACGAGTTGCAATTGTTTAGTTGATATCTTCTTACTGTGACTCTATTTCAGGCAGAATACCGTAATTTCTCGGATACAAACTTGAAAATATTACGTTATCACCTAATAATTTCACGCATTATAATCACAATGTTTAATTTTTTTGGTCACCCAATTGCAGTGATTTATAGACAGTCAATCCGGCTTTAGACGTCATCAGAAGCCAGTCAGCTTTTTTGTCCAAATTTTGAACGAGGCTCGTATAAGTAAATTCTTTATTGGCTCGGCGTTACCAAATAAATCCCCCCAGAGGCTTTTCACGTGGTGCGTTTAAAAGAAAATTGAGACACTAAGTTAGCACGTGGTCACCCGCGCGAGAGACGCCTCTGGCCACTGTTGACATAATTAATTCAAAGTCAGTTCATCTGATTGAATACTTTTTTGCTATATCGTCAGAGAAACTAGCGAATAATAAGATCTTTTAAAAAGATTAATAAAAATAGTAGGTCACCAACTTAGTTTTGTAGATAATTGCCAAAACTGGAAACTAAAAGGATCCGTTGAGAGTACCATGTTGTTGTCATGGTAACAGCAATGTCGTCATAAGCATAGGTTGTTGTTGTCGTTTTTCAAATAAATACCCAAATCAAATTCTTTGAGTCCAAAAACGAATTCTGTGCCTTTTACTGAATCTTGAAAGAATCACCGGTCCATTAAATTTCAAATGAATTCATCACTTTCTTTCTAAATCTAGATTTTTAAATACAAATAATAAATAGATATTAAATAGTTCATTGAACTCTCTTGCAGTTGAGACTGAATAAACACGTCAAATTACATAAAATACACTAAGTGATAGGTTTCTATTTACATATTATGATAGCTCGCAAACAATGGAGTAATGCTAAAAATACTCACAGGTGAAAAATGCTTCCTGCATGTCTCACAGCACTTAAATAAGTATACCTGTTCTGGTTGCTTCCTCAAAGCATATGGACAACTATTCGTTAGCGGTGTTGGTACTTTGTTCATGTAATTAATGCACAAAATGTCCCTTTTACGAACCAATGTGTCCAACTGCGCTAACTGCTGAGCCTCTGTGTAGCTGTCAGCAGACGGAAAAATGATCCGCAATGCTCTTCTCTGGATTGACTCAATCCTGTCGGATAAATAGCTCGGAATTAATTGCGAGACGTGGGCTACGTACGCCAGTACTGGTCTAACAGTCCTTAAGTACACCTTAAAGATATTTCCTTGCCCAACAGCAGCTATACGTAAAAACCTAAGGACCATAGCTTCTTGCATGCCTTCTCACATATACAGTCTATGTGACTATTCCACTTGAGATCACTCTCAATGAATACGCCAAGAATCTTTTAGCTCGACCCGCGTTCAGTTGTATTATTTCCCACGACGATTGATCTGAAAGTGACGTAGGGATGGTGCACAAAGTGAATCAACATTTCCTTGCATTTTGAGGGATTCAATTTCATGTTATGATCTATGGAGAAATTATGGGTGTCAGATACGACAGAATTGAGAAGGCTAATAGATTTCCTCGGTATAATCTTTTCCTTAGAACAGTGAAAAGGATTAATCCCAGTTTTGTTTCTTGGGTTACCCCTCCCTTCAGGGTTTTCCAGTTCGATAATTATAGGGTTCCGCCAATTCTGTCAGCGTCCTACCGGCCAGTTAGAAACGCAGCAATCCAGCTAAGGAGTGCAGGATAAACCTGCAGTTTTCCCAGCTCATGCATAAGGATGTTATAATCGATGAGATCAAAATCTTTAGAGAAATCGGCGAAGAAAATGTGGGCTCCTGCAACACGACTTTTAACTACCTCACAAATAACCTGCAACATGTAGAGAAGGGCATCTGTTGTCAAATGTCCTTTGCAAGCATATTGACGCAGGTCTATTTTACCATCCAGCTGGGGTAGTAGTCTGTTGCAGGTAAGAGCCTCCATAACCTTTGCTAATGAACATGTGAGAGATATGGGTCTAAGATCACTTTGGATGTCTCTTGGTGAGACCACCTTTGGGATAGCCGGGTGTGACGATGAGGAGCCATTTGATATATGTACCCCTCCTTTAAGGCTTGGTTATAGATATCTTGGATGATAGGGGCCATCTCAGTAGCAAAGTCCTTTAGATGTTTTCAAGCCTAACAGCCTTTGCGACTTTAAGGGAGGCGAAAGATCGATACGCTTGCTCCTCCGGAAACGAAAAGTTCTTATGGTACAGGGTGTTGCGGAGGACCTTGAAGCAATGTTGTAAAATGGTCTGCCATTTACATTGTTTGCAAGGGATTTGGTGTTCATGTTGTCCACAAGAAATTGATGGTACCACTCTTGTTGGATGGCTTGACCAGCGAGGCTTTTATCTGCCTCCACCATTTATTAGGAGAATGTTTCGTAGGGCCTCTTTAGACGCTACAACTTTTGCCAACGACTGTTGCATGCGACTTTTGTAGGGCGCACTGCTTCCGTCATGCATGCCAAAACCGTATACAACTGACACCATTTGGCATTGCCTCTAGCTACGTACGATTGTCGTAGAGTTTTAAAACGTTTCAAAATCCTACCACATTTTCCTTGTCGCGCAAGATGATCGTGAGTAAGTTGTGTCATTGATTTATACAAAACAACTAGCGTTGTAGGCGTATTCGTCAGCATGTCGTATACAACGAAGTTGTGCCTTAATCGGCCCTTTTGGACACCCCAAGGAAATTTTTTCGCATTGTATGCGCTCTTCTCCCGTCTTTTGTGCCGTGTCTTTACTGAAAATCGCAAAAAAATTCTCAGTATCTTGCACAGATGACTATCAATAGTGTAGTTTTCAAATGAGTATCGTAAAAGCAAAACCAAAGAAATTACTCCAACCGATCACAACAAAAACAAAACACAAATGTAGTAAATAAAAATGGAAGCAATGTATTCTACTGAATTGAACTTTTTTCCAAAAAAGTATACTAACTGTGCCTTTTTGTGAATTTCTCTTTTCTTCAGAGTTACAGGAAGCTGTAGGAAAGTGAAGGAAGCAACTACTTAACGTTGGCCCGTAAGCTATCGCCCGAATTCCGGACCAATTTTTATTACATAACCCGGTTCAAAGTTAAACTCCGTTTCAGGAAACCAACATAGAAATGGCGCGCTTTTGCGCTCAGCCAGTCGGCTGCGAGTAAATCTTACAAAGAAGATTGAGGAAAAATGCCCTCTGCCTCAGCTAAGCAGCATTTAGTAATTTTGTGCTGTATGTTATAACACACGCTGCTTCATGCTACAACGAAAAAAAGCAGGGGCGTAGCTAACATAACATACACACATGTACGCAAGTGCGTACACTTGAAATCTAAAGAATGTTTATTTTCTATTGTTTTGCTTGAATGAGTTCAAACTAGTCATAGTCCGAAGACTATTGTCACGCTTTGTCCAAATAAGTGACGCCAAGTATCTAACAGAGTGCTTTTCAAAGCTTACTACTGCTTCAAATTGAGGTAAATCGAAGTTGTTGTTCCTGAGCGTCTGCTGCGTATTATTACAGTTAAACAAGTCAAATACATTGGTGGGCACAAGTCCATACTTGAATTTTCAACGTGGGAATGCCTTGTAATTGCTTGTTATATAATATTGGTAGCTTGGCACGATTGAGCAGTTCCTGGTACGACTCAGTTCGACTAGCTCTGTAGACTGCCCTCAAAGCTCTCTCTTGTATACGTTTCAGCAAAAATGCCAATGTAGATGGCAACATGTTAGTTGGGGCAAAATCTAAACTATAGTTTAATTGATTCAAGAATAAGAGGAGGCAGTTTATTCCAGACAAGTTCCTCTTAGCAATGAGATATAAGTTCGCTCTCCGCTCAGATTTGAGCGGGAATTGGGCGAGTTTTGGGAAGAAAATCTGCTGCGAGGGCTCTATCGAAAAGATTACACAGTAAAAGGCCTATAAACACGCAAGTCGTCTAGCCAAGATCAAGCAGTACGGACAACATTTTCGCTTAACTTGTGTCCAACTAAATGCTACTTTCCAAGTAGAAACTATTTGTTGCGCGTATTATCACCTACTTGCGAAACAAATTTGCATGTTCAGTGCAGAAAAAGAATTCGAAGCGATGTGCACATTCTGCAAAATGAAAAGGGTATGCGCGCGGAGGTGGTAATGCGAACAAGATACAACGTCCGAGGGTTAACTCTGCTCTCCGAAAGCCTTTTTTCCCCTTGATTAGTTATCCTAGGAACACAAAAACATAATCGTAGATTAACTACTAATCGGCTTTCTAGGAACTGAGTCAAGCTATCAGCTTTTGTAACCCACTGATTAATTTCTGTACGCTCTCAATTGACAATACACGTCACGTGGTGTAAAATCGTTCGGCGGGTATCAGACCATACACCCCGTCCGATTTGATATCCTTTGATGTCATCGACGAGGACGCAACGAATAAAGGACATCACAGTTTCAGATACTTACTTTCGAAATCTTATTATAGTATAATAAAGGCAACTAATCAACTTGCATTTACACTGAAACATACGTACATTCACTGCAATAATACTGAGACATGCATTCACTGCAGTCATACTAAGACATGCATTCACTGAAATCATACTGAGACATGCATTCACCGGCTATTTACTCTTTCTAGGACAAAGCATGCTTGTTTTAGGAATTAGTCAAAGGTCATAATATCAATAAATCCCTTTCTGGCTCGGATGATAATGCCCTTGACTAAAAGATTGTCCTGAAAATTTCACAGTTGCCCTCCATTTCGAAGCTTTTCTTCCTGGATAACTGTTCATTTTTTGGACAGGTTCCTTGTAACTGCAACTTTCAACTTCGATTGTCAACTTTACCCTTGAAGGCGATTTCGTAAAATAATTGTCACGGTAACTAGTCTAGAATGTTAATCGAGACTTATTTATTTATTTATTTATTTATTTATTTATTTATTTCGTTGTTACTTACCTATTTCAGCAAAAAGCTAAAGTGGCCATTCGATGAACCCAGGCCATTGCCCCTGTAAATGTGATGCTCCAGCAATTTTATCAGTTGAGATATCTCTTGTTGTTATCGATTCGTCTCACTTTAAGGGTGCGTATTGAGGGTGGGGGTGCACTAAGCTTTGACAGTGAAGTATTTTACTTTATTTTACTTAAAGTTGTAGCCCCGGAAAGGAGCATGAATCCACCCCAGGGAATTTTGACGGCCTCTGCACTTTGAATTCCTGGAATCGAACATTGTTCGCATAATCTACCGTCACAAAATTATTTGGCCTCTTCAAACTTCTGAGAGAAAAATACTCCACGTTCACACAAAAATTAGGCTTATCGTACACTTGACTGCGTTTAAAAATGCACATCTGCAATTGTCCTAAAAGCATTTGATACTTAATTCTGTATGGGTCTCCTGTCTTAGAGCGTAAGTGAAGACATGACTTGTTGAAAACACAACAAAACTAAAAAACAGAAAAAAATCAGAAAGAAATTAAGCTCACACAGAAAAAGAAATTCTCAATTCCGCTCTGTCTGGTTCATGGGTCTTACCTAAGTAACTGAACCCAGAAAAAACACGCAACATGACAGAGTGGTCTGAGCTGACGCCGGAGAGATGAATCACTAATAATGAATCAATAGCCTGCATCTCGCTTCACAGAAAAAAAAAATTTACCAAGATCACCTTGCTTCTTCCCACCCGTCCCTCTTCATGAATATAGTGGTGCATCCTTCACACGACGTCCCGCACTCGGGTGCCTATCCGCGCTATACTGCCGCCTGGGTACAGAAAATGAAGAAAGCACTTTTTTAGCCTCTGGTAAGGAGTTTGCCTCCTTTATTTACTGTACCATGAGGTATTTGAACAGTTTGTTTGGGGAATTCCCCCTCGAAAAAAGGGAGGTGGGGAGGGGAAGGGGGGCTCGGCTGGGAGGGGTATGGACATCATGCAATTGACTAACGCCGTTTTCCCATAGGCTCCTGCTGTTGCTTAAGAATGAGGCGGAAAACTATTTATTAAAAACTATATTTTTGCAGATGAAAATAAACTAGACATTAAAAGAGTAACTAAACATTGGCCCTTCGCCAACCGCACTTTGCCAACCAAAAACTACAAGTGTCCAGCTCCAAGCAATTTTGACAGGCGTTATTTCATGTCACGTAGGGGCGCGGTGGTGTAGTGGTTAGCGCGTTGGACTTCAGACCCAATGGTGGTTCGAGGGCCAACGGTGGTTATCCCCATCCCTGTCATCGTATTGTTTCCTTAGCCAAGAAATGTCACCCTACACTGTCTCTCTTCACCCAGGCGTATAAATGGGTACCGGCAACATAACTGCTGGGGGTAACCCTGTGATGGACTAGCATCCCATCCAGGGGAGAGTAGCACTACTCTCAGTTGCTTCATGCTACAGAAACTGGGATAAGCTCCGGCCGTGTGGGTCTCCTTGGCTCGTGTGCGACTTAACCTATTTCGTGTCATTGGCCAATCTTGCTTTCCTGGTATCATCGAGGGTGCTAAAAATGAAAATTTTGACTATTTCCTTGATCAGCTCCAGTTAACATTACATTACATTTTAAGGTGGATGTCGGAAGTCAACAGCTGTTCAAATTTCCCAGCTATGAATAAAGCAGGGTGACGTGAAAGGAGAATAAATCCACCCTGATTATAGTAAACTAGTGCAAAAGATAATAAGTCACTTCTTCTCCCTTTTCCTTTAAATGCTTAATATTCGGTTGTTAAATTTCAGTCTTTTCTTTGCTACGTCATCCTTCCAGTAGTACATGATCCCTATCCAGCAGATAAAATGCATCTAACCTAACACCACGGTCCCAACGGGTTTAGGACTCCAGGGCTCCGGCCTAAAAATTTGCAGGGCTCCTGGGCTCCACGAGGGAAAATTCGGGGCTCTAGGGATCCATTGCTGCACTCCAGGGCTCCATTTAGCCAAAAACAGGTTTTTGTTTGAGCTCCAAGTCGAGAGAGGCTTTGGGCTCCGGGCTCAACGTCAAAAATTTGAGGGCTCCAGGGCTCCAAAACTCCCCTTTGGGACCCTGTGACACAACGTATCTGTTGGATAGAAGTTTCTGTTGTCAGAAATGTCTCTCGCTGAATTCTAAACCACATCTTCAAACAAGAAACAAATATAACAGACGTTCAGCAAAAAAGGTATTTGGAAGAGAAGTGGTAAAATTACATAAGAAAGTTCAAAATGGGCGCGTGACATGAATAGCCGAGATTGTAAAATCATGAATCACTTTTATGAAGTTTAAAATGCGCGAGTCGCACGTAAAGGGCTAATCATACGCGCGATCAAAAGAAGATTGTATTTCCAATCACTCTTGTCCTTCATGAGCTCATTGCCACCGAGGCATGCAGCGCCGAGTTTGGGAGCTCACGGTATGACGAGATTGATTGGGATGACTGTGTTATTATATAGAAAGTCTCTGATCCATAAGAACGTTTTCAAACCAAACTGCTCGTTTTAAAGAAGCCTGATTTTTACGTCTTTGCGCGACTTCTAGCGGCATGATATTAAGAAAATAAAACCCTTCCGCCGGCTATCGGAGGATAATACCCGACGCTGAAAGATTGTCCGAAAAATGAACGGTTGGAATGTCTGAGAAGCGAATTTTGAAGACAATCTTTCAGCCACGGGCATTATCGGGCATTATTCTACGATATACCAGCGAGCCAGGCAGGGGTCTATTTATTTTATAACCCTCCGATTAATTTCTACAACGTGCGTGCTTTACTGTGGTAAAGAGCAAAAAAATCAGTGGGGATCACAGCACATTGGCGGCTAAACAAAACCAGTTTGGTTAGTTTACTCGATTTTATTCTAACTGTGATTAGATCTGAAAGTTAAAACCTAAAAAAGTGAATTCCCCTCCTGTTTCTCTCTCGTCAAAAAAATTGAATGAAGGATATCGAATTGGACGACGGGTATCGCCTGATAACCGCCGTCCCCTTTTGTACCACGTGATGTGTTTCGACCAATAAGTGCGCCCGAAAATTAAGTGGTGGGTTATAAGAGCCGATAGTCTATTAACAGGGAGCCAATCAGAACGCGCGCTATCTTGTGATAGCTATTCTACTTGCAGGGAGCCAGTCAGGGGCTGACTCTACATAGACTACATATGTAATAAAAGGATATAACTACTAGAGAAATGTATCTACCTTTTAAGTAAAATACCTGTTATAAGCTCTGAGCTTAAACATTTTCTTAGGGGCCTTGGAAGGCTTATAAGCGGAGAGATAAATGCTGAGGTGGATAAGCGTTATTAAAATAAAAGCGCTTCTTATATTTCGGAGCATTATAATAAATCGATAATTTCAGTCAATGTATTGTGAACAAAGAGAAAAAATGAAATAACATCCTAAGAAGTCCTTCTGATCATACTATTTTCTGCATTGTGCGTGCAATATACTTCCTAATTATCTATTTGAAGTTTGTAGATGAAAAAGGAGGAAAAGTGGGAAGAAGGCCTTAATCTGGGGAGGGAGTTAACGAATTCGCTCACTCGAGTACATTTCCTACGAGTGGAAAAAAATTTTTTTTTTTTATTATAATATTTGTTGGTAAATTTGGCAGGAGATGCCAATATTTCTCATTTCAACGTCAGAGTCAGAGTAATCAATAAGTTAGGGTTCCTTTTGTGATGCGCTGTTAAATTCTAATACTTATATTGGACTGCTAGCTGTCCCTTTCTGAATAGTCGAGAGGGCGCGCGAAATAGCCGAGCGGAAAAGTCGAAACCTGGCGCAAACTCTCGCAGCGGAGTTGATAGCTCGCACTCTCAGCTATTCTACGCGGCCTCTCGACTATCCAGAAAGGGACTGCTAACAGTTTATACTAATATCGAAAGAAATGCACAGTAATCACTTACGAAGAACAAATTTCTGGACTGAGAAGGATAGTGTACAATTCTAATTTTCTAAACTGTAGAAACTCTGACCAGGACACCGCCTTTTGGTGACAAAGTGGAACCAGCGTGAATTGCCAGCGGAACTTGTGTCTCGGGTGATCGCTCAAACTTAAACTTCATCAAGATTTTCACCAGGGCATCTTGATTTCCATCAGGGCAAACCTCATCCCGATACAGTTCCTGGGGCCGCCTCCAATCGGTAGAAACTGGAAGGCATGACGGGCTTCTTTAGCGGGACCTCGGAATCTCTCGGGATCACACTTCTCCGGGTTCTTCCAGGCTTCGGGGTCACGGTGTATGAAATACATGGGAATCAAAATCATAGTTCCAGCAGGAATGCGGATTCCGTTCAGTTCATAATCTTCAGCGCATTCTCGGTTTACATGAGGAGCTGTGGGACACAGGCGCTGGCCTTCCTTAATGACACAGTCCAGGTACTCGATGTTCCGAACTATTTCGTACAGAGGCTTGTTAGCGTTGGATTCTATGGCTTCTTTGATCTCTGACCTTAGCTTGTCCTGAACATCCGGATTCAAAACCAAATGGTACAAAGTAAAAGCCTGGTGAACGTCTTGCCTGACGTGTCGAATTCTGCCAATAAGAAGATCACTGATTAGGCTACAATCTCTTTGTCGGTAAGTCTGCTGGCCCCCTCACTCGTGGTCTCCTCGTGTGCGTTCATCATGAGTTGTAGTAGGTCCTTCCGTCCTGTGAGCCCGTGCAGGCGACGGCTTTTGATGATCTGTTTGGCAATGTTTGGAAAACAGTCTTGATTTTCGTTTAGAGCTGTCAAAACTCCAGTGAGTAAAAAACCGAATGGCAGGGCTTCTATTACGCGCACTATGGGTGGAACACGAAACACTTTCTGCGCTTCCTCTGCCATTTCGTTGTTTTCTCCCATTTGAACGTTGGCGTTCACACCAAAAGCCGTGGATAAAATCACTTCGAGTGTGAGCTTGCTGAAGTAGTCCAGCATGTCCACACTTTGATCTGTGAAAGAATATAGTACCATAACAATGAAAGCTGCTATTAAGGTACCAATTCCTCAGCCTCCAAAGCAAACGTTTTTCGCGTAAAGACCGTCTTCATAACAGTTTGTACCTGTGGTACTATTTATAACGGTATGCAAAGTATTTTCTGAGACTGGATAATGCCATAAAGTATTACCATTCAAATGCAAATGATAGATATTGATCAGAACAAGGTGGTCTCCTTTGAATGAAATCTTGAACTCCACCATTCAGGTGAAACCTTTTTGGTAGTACTCTCTTGTGGTACTTTTATTTCTAAATTTTAGAGAAAAAGGCTCTTTTCTGGTTTGACTTTTTGAGCCAGTGCGGTGTAAACATATTGGATTCAAAAGTGCAAACAGAATGCAAAGACTAATACCGCCAGCTATGCGACCTACGGATGATTTCTTGGTTCTAAAATGAACAATTTTGCCGCACATACAGACTGTCACACTTGCACCTTATTCTGCAGTTAATTAAGGTTATGTCTGTGGTCCATTGCAACAGATTGAACGACGATGGATGGCTTGTCTGCACTTGCGCTTAATTTCGGGTTCTTTGTTATGAGGGGACTGGGAGAAGTACTACTCTCTCCCTGGATGGGATGCCC
Organism: Siderastrea siderea; assembly: GCA_964030785.1. Lineage (NCBI taxonomy): Eukaryota > Metazoa > Cnidaria > Anthozoa > Scleractinia > Rhizangiidae > Siderastrea > Siderastrea siderea. The sequence continues at coordinate 28,682,913 of OZ034971.1, read as the reverse complement.
ATGGAAGTCCGATGCCCTGACAAGCTTGACCAAAGCAACTCCACCGAAGTTAATCAAGTAGGTAATATAGAATACATTGACTAATGGGATAATTACCTGAATCAGTAGTTTTCCCGAGCTTATCCACAAGCGTGTCGCACGACTTCTTGATCAGCGGCACCATGAGCTTCATCTTGGCTGCGCTGAACGTCGGCGTCAACGTGTTACGGATCCCCTTCCAACTATCGTCCTTTGCGTCCAGGATGTTTTTATCCATTGGGGACTTCAGCTTTTCGAAAGTTTTTCGATTGCGAATTTTTTAATCATGATCTGTCTCACCATCTCATCATCTGTCTCACCATCTCATCATCTGCTGTCTCATCATCACCATCTCCGGATCAGCCACTAAGAACGATGGTTTACCGCCTAGAGATATGGCAAACACCTTGCCGTACTTTTTAGCACAGTCGAACAACATGAGATGCAGCCCATCGTGCCTCCACAAGTCAAGTACGTTTCCAAGAAATGGAAGAGGTTTGGGTCCCGGAACGTTCATTTTCTTGAGGTCTGCAGAGCCACGCGTCCCATGCCAGTAGAAAAGCAACACAACGAAGAGCAAAAGTGACGCGAACGCAGCAGGATGAGCTAGGGAATCCGAAGAAGATAATGTCTGCTGAAGTAATTCCATCTTTTCAGCTTGTATTCTTCAGTTGCTTTATGAGTGAAGCGTATCTGAAGGATGGAGCCTGAAAAGTGATTTGGTGACATGTACAGCAATTAGGCAACTTAACAAAACTTTCAGTTTGGATGCATTGTACGAATACAACGACTCATTGCTCAAAACCCTAAAACTACTTCCAAAAAAGGTGACTTTTAAGAGGCCATTTTACTTCCAGTCCCTTAAATTATTCCCCATTTTTGACCAAAAGTGGCTAAAATCTACATCCTATTGAGACAAATAGACAGCGTAATATACCACCTATTAGACCAAAATTGTCAATCTAGCCAAACTCTTAGAGCTGTTCAGAAAAAGCTTTAGAAACGGACCAAAATTGTCAAAATCTAGTCAAACTCTTAGAGCTGTTCAGATAAAGCTTTAGCAACTGACGAAAGATCTTTTGCCAGTAAGGTTCTGAAACTGATACTCAAAAGTTTCGATGACCTGTTCAATAAAATCCTTCTCTGTAAAGGTACACTGCTGAGCACCCGCTGTCTTCCTTTTCAAGTCAGCATACACAGACTGAGTTTACCTCAATCGGGAAGGACAACTCGTAGTTAGTGTTGTTCTAATGTGGCCGATGATTAAGTCCTTCAGACCAAAGCACAATCATTTTCAATCAAGAAACCATTTTTATGCTTGACATACTTGATAGTTCTGCTCTCAGAAGGCAATCTTTTAACAATGAGCGACCACTAATTTGCAGTTTTTACTGCAAAATTATAAGGCGACGGCACTATATTCCTTCAAAACATCTCTAAACCAAGTTGATCTCTAAATATACAAACATAGAAGCTTAAGACTTGAGGACTGTATCAAAACTCTATTTCAGACCAAAAAAGGTTCATAAACCATAGTTTTGTACCTCCCTGCATAGATCATTTAAGAGACTGTGTGCACATGTCGTTACAGATGGTGGCATGCTCCGGGTGAGGGGTGCTCATCCGGAACATGTCACTATCTGTCGCGGTAACTTAACACTTACCCATTTTTGCAAAGAGTGCCCCCAGATCAGCACAAAATGTATCAAACGATTTGTCCGACAGTGGAATTACTCAAAGCAGGTATTATTTAAGGGAATATGTGGGCTATTTTTAGTAACTATTTCAGAAACCGAAAGTCACATTCGCAGCAATGAGAACCAGTTTTGTATTTCAAAGACACTATACTTTTAAAATAAAACTGCACCACGGGTGGCAAGGATGGAGGTGGATTTAAACTTGAAAACTTTGGGGCAACTATTTGACGTTCGGCCGTCGTGTCTTGCAAAAATAGTTAAGACTCATCATGGTTTGCCTTCCTTGCAAAAATTCACTTGATATGTTCCTCATGGTGTTCCAAGGAGCATTTTGTGTGTGAGTAATTTTAGCACTGTCTTCCTGTAACATGGGTAAATGTTTGTGCGACGATTCTCAGTGATAGTTCAAATGACGGACCATTTTATTTTTAAGAGGGGTGGGCTGGGGCAGGGTTAGGAGATATTTGTTTCTATGAGATTTTTTTTGCCTTACCAAGATTTTTAAATGAATTTTTCCTCCCATTAGTTTAATCACAGGCGTCCCAAAGTCACGATTCGAGAAATCGATCGAATAAATGATTTATGTAAGCGTATGAATGATTTATGTAAGCGTATGAGTGATTTATGTAAGCGTATCGAGTGGGACGTGACTACTTGAAGTGTACTTGTTGTGTTACAATTTAGGCCGTTGGAAATTTGAGCGCTCTATAAGACTTTTTATGGAGTTTAAAATAACGTGGAATAAAAGCGCTCGACGAAATAAAATTTTATCTTCTTTTCAAAAAAAATAAAGAAAATGTACTCACCTTTCTTTATTTGTGTTGTCTTTTTGGGCTATTTCATCGTTTTTGGGGGGTTTTGAGGTTTTTGTCGCAGCCTTCGTAAGACGAAGTCAAGGCTGGACAGAGCCATTTCGAACGAGCCGTGCCGCGAGGCCGTTTTCTCGCCAAAATTCTAATCCGCGGCTCGATTTTCCCTTCCGACGTAAAGAAGGAAAGTTCATTTTTCTCCTCGTCTGGTCAGCTTGGAAAAAAATTCATTCTTTCCGCACCAATTCGAACGATTTATGCATCACTACTGGAGCTTTCAGCTTTCCTGAGCACCTTGTTCCCGTCTTTTCGACTACGGCACAATTGGAAATCAAACTTTGCGACCGCTCCAGCGTGACAACTGCGACTGACCGGACGGGTGCACAGTCAAAATTTCCCATTAAAAATCTTACTCTTTCCCCACGACCCCACGGGAGCATTTTGACGCCCCTTTGTAATGTAAGACCAATCGCGTGACAGATAAAGCGAAAACAGGAAAATCGAATTCAAAAACCGTTTCTTTGCGCTCGGAAATTGTTTGTAATCTGCTCTTCATGCAATGGATATACATTATTTTCTGTTTAAATGGACATTAGTTATCATTGTCATGCTTTTTCATGTTTTATTTGCTAAATGGGTCGGCCTCTTGTAATTATTGATGCTAGCACGCCGCAATGGAAATCCCTGGCTCGTTGTCATTTGTGCATTAACGTTAGAAATTGCTTTTTTATGCAGTTTTCACAGGAAGTCCCGGTAAATGCCCGGGTTGATGGTAAGCTGACGATTCTAAAGCCTCGTTGTTTGCGATTTATTATTATCTGAACGGCTTACATCAATTAAAGATGAGAAAAATCGTCTCGCGAACTCATATCCGTTTCTTTGCGCCGTGTTTCAGAATTACTCTGCGATGGATATACAGTATCTCACTTTATATCGACATTAATTGTCATCATTTGTCTTTTTTCTATTTGGAAAATGCGTCGGTATATTGCCATTTTTGCCGCAAGTGCGATTGGTAATCCTTAGTTTGTTATCGTTTTAAGCATCCAAAATAGAAATTGCTACTTTTTAATGAAGTGTTTCACAGGAACTTCCCGGAAATGGTTAATTGTTTTGCTTTACATGACTGCCAAAGAATAAAGTCAATAACGTCGAACTGTGTTTGCTTGTGCGGATTTTCAGCACCTTTTTACTCCATTAGACGGTGGAAAACTCGAAAACTAACCTTTATATAATCCACAAGATTATGAAAGAGACAACAAACAAAGGAACGAAAAGCAAGGTAAAGAATGACACGAGGCTAGAGCGTCATGCCTGAGATCTACTTCATCGTATTTGCAATGCAACATTGATCATTTATTGTGCCGTATATTATCCAGTGTTTAAAGGAGAACTGGTCACTCCAGAAACGGTGTATTTTTTAAAATCGCCGATAAAAAGATAACACTACATTGAGTTACTGACCTTCGTTTTAGCTTCTAAAGTGCATCCGATCCCACTGAAATTCCTCTCCAAAGGGGGCCAAAATTCAACACTGCGCACCGCCATATTGACTCGTACTTAGCAGCCTGGCCGCTTGTCCGTGACGGTAATTCGTACAACGAGACCAGCGGTCGGGTAACATGGGGTCGTTTTTTCGGATTTGACGAATTTATTTGCAATTGAAGGAACAGCCCCTGACACGGGTTTATTTTGAATCGAGACAGGGGCAATAGCTAGTTTCCCTGATCAGAGCTACAGCTAAGGTCATTCCGACCACACGACTGATTCACACTGAAGACCTTCTTAGTACAATTTAAAGGGGACACGCGTCCACAAGTTTCACCCTTATGTAGGTCTTGTTTTCCCTTAAAAATACAAATAAATAGAATACGACGGCAACCAAAAGGCTGGCGAAAATGAGAACATAAACCTCTTGCAGGAAAATTAAAATTCATTTTGTCTAGGAGCCCAATTTCCTACGAACCGTTCAGACCCCACCGAAAAAGTTAAACAATTCATTGAGCTTACTAGGGATCGCTCTATAATTTGCTCCGTACGCGATTTTGCTATTATTTGCGCTCAAAACGTTATCTGCTCCAGGTCTATCCCCTATAAGTAGCTCAAGCCTTTCTAAGGCTTGAACCACTTGCACTGAAATATCCTTTGCATCAAAAGCTGGCACTCCTTTACTAAAACATAATTTTTCGTCCATCACGGCCTCTTTCAGGAAAGCCAACTCCTCGGCTTTTCCTTAATCGTCTGGTTGCTGCAGAATTATATATTCACGAATTTCTTTCTTTAAGCTAAAAACAAATTTATGCATCCATTCCGTGCGAGACATGCCCACAGATTAAGGCAAGCACAGAGGTTTCGTAAACTATCCGCGGAATCTGCAACTGACTCATTTTCTAACTGAACGCGCTGCACAAGAGTCTGTCTTAAATGCCAGTTGGTAGCTCCCGACGCAAAACGCTTAACTAGAGCACTTGCCAAATCATCAAAAGACATTTTATCAAGTCTTAGTGAAGTTCTCATGTACCCAGCTGCGTTTCCCCCGAGGTATAGAAATAAACCTGTGGCCAAATTTTCAGGGCTCCGCCCAGTCAAATGAGCAGCACAGTTATAGTTATCGATAAACTTTTGAACCGATCTTTATTTTGGTCACCGTGAAATACTGGAAATTTAGCTCATGAAATGAACGCTGGACTGCTTGTCTGTAAATTAAAAGACGCTCTAGCCATTTTCTCAACTGTACTGTACAATCAAGCAATCTGATCATTTTGTTGTTTAATCATTTTGTTCCAAAAGCCAATAAGGAAAATTCTTCTAATCTAGGTCGCGAATTTATTACTGGATAGAAATACCTTTGCGAACACGGGCACTTGCTAATCTCATTGTTTTTCTTTTTCTTTTTCTTTTGTCAAAATTTTGAGTTTGCGGAGAACATATCAACGTCTCAAAAGATCCAGGTTTAAAACTTGAAAAACGAAAACGACTTAGTGAATATGAGCAAATTGAGTAGATAACATACGTTGCAAAATTACGTGATATATAACTTTTGCCCTAGCTAAACAAAAGTTAGTCGATTACGATTACATTTCGAAATAGACGTGATTTAACTTGCAATGGTCAGATACCTATATAAAAAGAATTAGCATTGTTCAGTTCACTCAATGTGAGGCGACAATCCGCCAAGCTGGATCTTTGATAACTCTGACCTTCGGTAGCTTTTATCAGTGTTTCTATGGAGTTCTTTACCATATGTAGAACCGGGGTTCTCCACCATATGTTGAACTGCACTCGCTTGCTAAGCAGAGAGGTATCAAGACTTTGGGATTGCTCTTCAAACTTTATTCCACTGTAGATCACATCTTTAGACTGCTACTTGTCTCTCAGCTACTGTCCGGTGTCAACTACAACTGACAGCTACTTCGCAACTACTTCTTCTACTGCTAGACGCAACTGGAACTCAACACATTTTCTACTGAACTACAACTGCTAATGCAACCAATTATATACTGTCACATAGTCATGCTTGGGTTCCTAACCTTAAGAACTTCGCCATTTCGACGAGCTCTTGATCAGAACACCAAAATATACTAACGGAACAAACGGAAACTAATGACATCTAGACATAATTGAAAACACTGGATAATTTTAGGATAAAGTACTAGCCATAACCTGAAACTGGAGAATATAACGGTAACATCCAGAATTCGACCCAACGTTGACCATTCATGGTGGTTTTTAGCCAGGGCAAGGGAAATTCCCCATACACGCTCACAGCTAAACCTATTGCCAACTCTAAGACTCACAGACAAGTAGGAAATGACACTAGACGGCAAAAAAAAATGGTTCGTGTGATATGACCTTTTAAACTTATCAATTAGGTCGTAGCAAGATTATAAACTAAGCGTCACGAACGGGAAGTAGCAAAAATTAAATAATGACACTACAAAGTAAATATTCAATTTTCAACTTCCTAACACACACCACTTGTTGAATACTGCATCGTCCTCGATGCCGTACTATCCAATAAACGAATAAAAATCTACAAATAGGTAAAATAAAGATATAAAGGAGCAAGCGGGTTAGTTTCTAAAGAAACTGTGGCGCTGCGTCGGTGGGGACGTATAAACACAAAATTTTGGATTGATCAACTGAGTTGATAAGGTAAACTTTGGCCACCGTAAAGAGATTGAAAGCTGACGTTTCGAGCGTTAGCCCTTCGTCAGAGCAAATCAAGGAATTGTGGGTTACACTTGGTTTACATAGGGAGTGGTGGAGCTATGCTATTGGTGGGAACATGGTAACGTGGAGAACAAGAAGAGATTAATTGAATGAAAAGCGTACGTTGGTACCGTGGGGATTAAGTGTGCCGATTTGAAAAATGAATTTTTGTTCTAGATTTTTACGGCTTTCCCTGTTACCCTGGTGTAGGGAAAGGCCACAGATCGTCATATGTTGACTAGAATGATTAGGGAGATTGAAATGTCGGGCGACTGGTTTGGATGTGTCCTTGTCATTTGGTTCAACGTCTCGTAGGTGTTCGCGGAAACGGTTCCCTAATCTCCTCACTGTTTCACCAATGTATGTCTTTTTGTATAAAGTGCATGTTATACAATGGATAACATACGCAGAGGTGCATGTAAAACGATCACTGATTTTAATCGACCGCTTGGGTCCTGTTGTTTTGTCCGCATTGTGAATGAAAGGACAAGTGTCGCATCGTTTGCACGCGCATTTAAAAGCACCTGTTTGATCATCAGATTTAAGTACACTTCTAATTAGAAAGTTCCCTATGTTTTAGTCGCGTTTGAATGAAACCAGTGGGGGTTGTGAAAGATTCTTCCTGTTTCGTTGTCATTTTTGAGTGACTTAAGACTGAGTCCACCAAAGGACCAGGCAGGGGTGATACATGCTATCTCTCCGATTTGGATGAAACTTGGCCAGGTTAAAGGACTTATCCAAAAACACTAAAAGACAAAGTGTGTCGGCCTTGCGACTTTTTCCTTAGGAGTTAGAACACCCCCGTGGTTTTTTGCCCCAAGTCCAAAAAATTCCACCAAAATAAGCATCAAAATTAAACATCGCTCCTGGTTACAGAATACAATGAGTTTTATTTGTGTTTAACACGAATCAAGACTGGACCTGTGTTAGCTTGCACCAGCAGTTTCAAGTGCTTTGGAGTGACAGGTGCCAATCAAGAGCTTTCAATGCCTACCCATGTCACAAAAGATATAGCAATGAGGCAAAATACCTCAACTTCTGATCTAAATATCGCAAAAGTGCAACTTTCTTTTTCAAAACTACTTTTTCCACAGTTCAGAACCGTCCTTGACCTGATAAAATTTTTGGCATCTGTTACGTTTTTGCGACAAAAGCCGTTTGAGCAGTGTGACTAGAGGCTGGTTCCAACAAAGAGAGAAGGGGCAAATCTAAGAAAGTAAACAATAACAGAGTCAGTCTACGAACATAAATTCTCAGTTAATGAGATACAAAATATCCCTAAATACTAGTTATAGTAGTTAAAACTGGATGGAGGCAATATTCATTGCAATACACCTCAAAGTACCCAGGAAAGTAATAGCAATAACACGGAATTTTACTCTTACAGTCTGAATATAGGAATGAACAGTCATGTTATTTGAATTCTAAAGCATCGATGTGTTACGTACGAATTTTCCAGGCCACTGCCTTGTTGTTTAGTTCGCCCTTGAGAACCTGCTGAATTATCGCAACTCGCTTACTCGACGTTTCAGTTAGTTGTTGTCAGCACTGACTTCACACGATGTATGTAAACACATCAATCGTAAGTCGCATTCATCCCTGACATTATTGTTTGTCCTGATAGATAGACTCCTGAGCTCACATTTGGGATTGGCCCGATTTATACTAGAGACGGATCATCCGTCTGGGACGAACTTGGGCAAAGAACGGTAGTTCGTCTTATAATTCGTCTACGTATAAATACGGGCTTTCAGACGGATCATCCGTCCAGACGAACTATCACGGTAGTTCGTCTTGACAGACGAACTACCGTGGATAATTCGTCTGGACGGATGATCCGTCTGTCTGTATAAATACGGGCAGAAGCACGAACTACTCAAAAATCAGGATCTCGTTATCTAAAGCCAGCGGTCGTCTTGCAGTGAAATACAAATTTGGCTTGTACCCATGCCTTTTCGTCACGCTTAGACGAATTATCCGCCTAGTGTAAATACGGGACGAACTACGAGACGCAACGATAGTTCGTATCATAGTTCATCCCGTGTTTATACTAGATAGATGATTCGTCTTGACGGATGATCAATATATCGGGAGTTTCGAAAATTGAGGGTTCAAAAAAATCGGGGATAACATTAAAGTGTTTGACTTAGCAAATCCAAGGGAAACATGCCATGGTTCGAAAAATCGGGAGGTTAAAAAAATCGAGGGTTTGAAAAATCGGAATTCCACTGTAAATCAGAGGTAACAATCGACTCCACTGGAAGCAGGAAAGATTAATTTGTTAAGAAATAATGATAAAAGTCATGAAATGAATAATTCGCCTTTCCATTCATTCTCATGTGGTAAACTCGAATTCTAGGAAATGTAAGCTTAGCTAGCTGTACAGCAAATACAGCAAAGAACAAGGCTAGGACGTGATTAGAGAACGTAACGTCTCAGGGACACCCAACGAGAAAATTTTAGCAAAATACTTGAATTATCATTTTCTGCTTTCTTAGATTGTTTCAAGGGCTTTTTAAAGGCATATTTGTGTCAGCTAATACAGATTGATCTGTTTTACATTCTCAGCTGAAAAATCAGGCCGCAGACACAGAATCCGATCCGCCGAGTTTCCGAGCTGCTGAAAGCTATCCGAAAATGCTAGCCTTATTTTGCACTCTAAACGACATATTTGTCCCTCCGAAAACAACAGGAACTAATAAGTCCTGTTGTTGCTAAATTCTTAGGTGATGTTTTGCTAAACAAATCTCTAGCTTCATTGCAGTTAATGCGTCAGTCAATTCCAGCTGCACAAATACCCTCCCCCCCTCAGGCAACTGCGGGGCATTCGCGCGCCTTGTCAATCCCAGGGATAGGGCATTAGCTAATTTGGCGCGGCCCGAGGGTCGGGCATTTGCCTACTTCAGGGCTACCCCCGGCTTTTGACACACACGTGGTTTTCGACTCGAATTCCAAACATGAGGATTTTATCGGAAAGGACTCGCAAATTTACTCGTCTGTTAAAGTTGAGGACTGGACAAACTTGAGGAGGTAATCTCGATTTTGTGCATTTCTTCGTTGCTTGTCAAGGCACAACTTGAGCTATCAGGAACGATCAACGTGAATCGACGTACGTATCTTCATTGATCAAGGATTTATAATTAAAAATTAGTCGCGATGATTCTAAAGCTATCATGATCGATTATTAAATTCTAAACCTGTTTATAGGGATCGTGATAAACTAACAATAAAATGAGAAATTATCAACTATCATGCAGTGTTGTCTGTAAAGCCAATATCATTGCTTGGTGACGGAGAAGCAGACCTAGAGATATCAGATAAAATGCTAAAAGTGGCACTATGGACCACTACTGTGCAACGAATGAAAACTACTGCGATGTTGATTGGGGACGTACGATCCCAGGGGCGGGTCATTTGCCCTCTTCCTTCGTCCCCACCGTGAGGCATTTGGTAGCTTAACTGCCCCCACCCCCGGAAATTTGCCACCCAACAAAAAAATTGGTAATGCCTGGGGGTTAGCCCTGGGGTGGGGGGGGGACATGGGCGCAGCTGGAATTGACCGATGACGTTTTGCCCAGATATATCATTCTCCGATTGCACGCTGATAGTTGTGAATGCCTCTTGTGTTGCCTTTGGTGGGGGGGGGTGGGGGATGGTAAGCTGTACCTTTCTGAAGTTTATATGGAGTGTTGCCCCTAGAGATCCGAAAACTCCCCCGGGTATGACTCTGTTTGGGACAAAAAAGTCTCAAATGCCCCACCTGCTTACGACAATTGTATTGGTGAAATGTATTCACTTTCTAATACAGGAAGGCCTAATCTGAACGTTGACATGTGGAAAGCCTATATATTGTTCATTTGTAGAAGTAGTACCCCCTCTGATTCGACCAACGGTTCCTTTCGGGGAATACTGTTCGGAAGGCCTAACCTCTCGAGATATTCTGATTAAACTGCAATGAAAGATAGAGATTTCTTTAGCGAAACATCACCTTAAAATTTAGCAGCAACAGGACTTATTAGTTCCTGTTGTTTTCGGAGGGACAAATATGTCGTTTAGAGTGCTAATGAAGGACAGCTAACATTTTGGGAAAGCTTTCAGCAGCTCGGAAACTCCGCGGATAGGATTTGCTTTCTGCGGCCTAATTTTTCAGCTAAGAATGCCAAACAGGTCAATCTGTAATAGCTGACAAAAATATGCCTTTAAAAGGCCCTTAAACAATCTAAGAAAGCAGAAAATGATATTTCAAGTATTTTGCTAAAATTGTCTCGTTGGGTGCCCCTGAGACGCTACGTTATCTAATCACGTCCTCGCCTTGTTCTTTGCTGTATATGCTGTACAGCTAGATTTCATTTCCTAGAATTCATTTACCACACAGAATTGAACGGAAAGGCGAACTATTCATTTCATGACTCTTATCATTATTTTTTAACAAATTGATCTTTCCTGTTTCTAGTGCAGTCGATTGTTACCTCTGATTTATTTGTTTCTATCGTTTCTAGCAATTCACTGTAAACTAGGGCTGACCAAAGTTTAGTCACGTATTTACATAAAGGCTTGCAGTTTTCGAAAATCTGTGGAGTTTGCTTGCATGCTGATGCAGCTAAATCAATAATTTAACGTCTGTGAGACCCTAAATCGAATGGATAAGCCAATGTGTCCGTTCAGGACTCTATCTGGAACGTAATGCTGCAAGTTACATCATCACGTAACCAGATCAAGTGTCACGCATAACCGATACATGTACGTAATTTATGTAATGAATTATCTTTGCACTAAACTGGAAGACAAATCTCCATGTTTAATGGACAGTAAAACATAGTTTTCACTAAACTTCAGTGTCTTTTTTACTGTTTTTGACTTGAGATTTGTTACAAACGATAACAACCTTTGGTAATTGTATTTGCCGCTGACCAGGGTCCTGGGCTCATTTTCCCACGAATTCAGTTTCGACAGTCTTGATATCCTCTGTGTGTACTTGCTTTCCTATGCAGGTAAATCAAAAATTTAACGCTTGATTGAACCAAAATGGAATGAATAATCCCAAATGTGAGCTCAGGAGTCTATCTATCAGGACAAACCATTAGTCAGGGATGAATGCGACTTACGATTAATGTGTTTACATACATCGTGTGAAGTCAGTGTTGACAAAAACTAACTGAAACGTCGAGTAAGCGAGCTGTGATAATTCAGCAGGGTGTCAAGAGCGATCTAAACAACAAGACAGTGGCCAGGAAAATTCGTACGTAATACATCGATGCTTTAGAATTCAAATAACATGACTGTTCATTCCTATATTCAGACTGTAAGAGTAAAATTCGGTGTTATTACTATTACTTTCCTGGGTACTTTGAGGTGTATTGCAATGAATATTGCCTCCAGCCAGTTTTAACTACTATAACTAGTATTTAGGGATATTTTGTATCTCATTAACTGAGAATTTACGTTCGTAAACTGCCTCTGTTACTGTTTACTTTCTTAGATTTGCCCCTTCTCTCTTTGTTGGAAGCGGCCTCTAGTCACACTGCTCAAACGGCTTTTGTCGCAAAAACGTAACAGATGCCAAAAATTTTATTTGCGATTTTATCAGTTCAAGGACGGTTCTGAACTGTGGAAAAAATCGTTTTGAAAAAGAAAGTTACACTTTGGCGATATTTAGATCAGAAGTTGAGGTATTTTACCTCATTGCTAAATCTTTCGTGACATGGGTAGGCATTGAAAGCTCTTGATTGGCACCTGTCACTCCAAATCACTTGAAACTGCTGATGTAAGTTAACACAGGTCTAGTCTTGATTCATGTTAAACATAAGTAAAATTCATTGTATTTTGTAACCAGGAGCGATGTTTAATTTTGATGCTTATTTTGGTGGAATTTTTTGGATTTGGGCGGGGGGGGGGAGGTGGTCTAACTTCCAAGGGAAAAGTCGCAAAGCCGACACACTTTGTCTTTTAGAGTTTTGGGAAAAGTTCTTTAATCTGGCTAAGTTTTATCCAAATCGGAGGGATAGCATGTATCACCCCTGCCTGGTCCTCTGGTGGACTCAGTCTTAAAGTTCTTTAAAATGATGTTTTTGGCTGCGAGATTATGTGGATGATAAGTGAGTGTAAATGGAATTTTCTCATTCTTTTCCTTTTGTGACGATTGCAGTGCTGACTGACGATCAATCTGTTGAGCACGGTGCTCGGAGCTGTGTTGACAACACAATCAAGATAGCCACGATTCTTAAAGAAATGACACATTTCCTCTGATTTGTTGGAAAAACGGAGTCATCACTACATAAACACCGAAGTCTAAGAAATTGAGAGAACGGGATGGAGTTTTGACATGGGAAGGATGAGAGGATGAATGCAACAAATAACTGTGGGAATCTGTAGGTTTGTTGTGCACACTGGTTGATAGGCCATCGCCATTGATTGAAAACTTGATGTCGAGAAAAGCGATTGAAATTTCGGAAATTTCCCAGGTATATTTCAGTGCAGGGTGAAAGGAGTTGACAGAAGTTATAAAATGATCATATTCTTCTCTGCTAGATGAAGTAGCGCCAATACAGTCGTCGATGTAGCAGCCGTAAAGTTCAGGTTTGGTGCCATTAAATTGGTTGAAAAATTGATTTCTGATGCAACCTACGAAAAGATTGGCGTAGCTAGGTCCCATTTTGGTGCCCATAGCGACGCCGTTGACCTGTGTGTATGTGTTTTCGGCAAATGAAAAGCAGTTCAGTGTCAAAACTAGTTCGGCTGAAAGGAACAGTGTTTCTGAGCTGGGTTCTTTAATAGTGCACTGGTCGAAAAAAAAACCCAAGTGCCTGAAGTCCTTCGTTATTGGGAATTACGGTATATAAAGAAGAAATGTCCATAGTGAAAATAAGTTTGTTTTCGCCGGAGAAATTGAAATCGCGAAAAATTTCCAATGTGTTGTTAGTATCTTTGATGAACGATGGTAAAGATATAACGATAGGCACCATGATCCTATCTAAGTAACTAGAGATAAGTTCAGTAGGGCAACTACAAGCAGAAACAATTGGTCGGCCAGGATTGATTGGTTTGTGAATTTTAGGTTTAAAGTAAATGCGTGAAGTCCTAGGAGTAGTAACAATAAGATTTTTAGCGGTCACTGGTAATTCTTGTTTGTCAACGAGACCCTGAATAGTTTTTTTGACAGTTTTTAGTTGGCTGAAGTGAGATCTTTGTCAACTTTGGCATAAAAAGAGGTTTTGGAACGTTGCCGAAAAGCTTCTTGTCGGTAAAGGTCGGTCCGCCAAACAACTACCGTGCCGCCTTTGTCGGCCTCTTTGACAACAACATCTTTTGAATGGGCAGCACTCAAAAGTCTTAGTACACGCAAAGATGTTGTTATCAAAGCGACCGACAAAGGCGGTGCGGTAGTTGTTTGGCGGACCGACCTTTACCGACAAAAGGCTTTTCGGCAACTTTCCGACACCTCTTCCTATGCGAAAGTTGACAAAGATCTCACTTCAGCCAATCAAAAAAACTGTCAAAAAAAACTATTCAGGGTCTCGTTGACAAACAAGAATTACCAGTGACCGCTAAAAATCTTATTGTTACTACTCCTACATTTACTTTAAAACTAAGATTCACAAACCAAACAATCCTGGCCGACCAAATGTTTCTCCTTGTAGTTGCCCTACTGAACTTATCTCTAGTTACTTAGATGGGATCATGGTGCCTATCGTTAAATCTTTACCATCGTTCATCAAAGATACTAACAACACATTGCAAATTTTTCACGATTTCAATTTCTCCGGCGAAAACAAACTTATTTTCACTATGGACATTTCTTCTTTATATACCGTAATTCCCAATGACGAAGGACTTCAGGCACTTGGGTTCTTTTTTCGACCAGTGCACTATTAAAGAACCCAGCTCGGAAACACTGTTCCGTTCAGCCGAACTAGTTTTGACACTGAACTGCTTTTCATTTGCCGAAAACACATACAAACAGGTCAACGGCGTCGCTATGAACACCAAAATGGGACCTAGCTACGCCAATCTTTTCGTAGGTAACATCGAAAATCAATTTTTCAACCAATTTAATGGCACCAAACCTGACCTTTACGGCCACTACATCGGCGACTGTATTGGCGCTACTTCATCTAGCAAACAAGAACTTGATCATTTTATAACTTCTGTCAACTCCTTTCACCCTGCACTGAAATATACCTGGGAAATTTCCGAAATTTCAATCACTTTTCTCGACGTCAAAGTTTCAATCAATGGCAACGGCCTGTCAACCAGTGTGCACTACAAACCTACAGATTCCCACAGTTATTTGTTGCATTCATCCTCTCATCCTACCCATGTCACAAACTCCATCCCGTTCTCTCAATTTCTTAGACTTCGGCGTTTATGTAGTGATGACTCCGATTTTTCCAACAAATCAGAGGAAATGTGTCATTTCTTCAAGAATCGTGGCTATCCTGATTCTGTTGTCAACACAGCTCCGAACACCGTGCTCAACAGATTGATCGACAGTCAGCACTGCAAACGTCACAGAAAATAAATGAGAAAATTCCATTTACACTCACTTATCATCCACATAACCTCGCAGCCAAAAACATCATTTTAAAGAACTTTAAGTTACTCCAAAATGACAACGAAACAGGAAGAATCTTTTCACAACCCCCATTGGTTTCATTCAAACGGGACAAAAACATAGAGAACTTTCTTATTAGAAGTGTACTTAAATCTGATGATTAAACAGGTGCTTTTAAATGCGCGCGCACACGATGCAACACTTGTCCTTTCATTCACAATGCGGACAAAATAACAGGACCCAAGCGATCGATTAAAATCACTGATCGTTTTACATGCACCTCTGCGAATGTTATCTATTGCATAACATGCACCTTATGCAAAAAGATATACATTGGTGAAACAGTGAGGAGATTAGGGGACCGTTTCCGCGAACACCTACGAGACGTTGAAAGAAATGACAAGGATCCAAACCAGTCGCCCGACATTTCAATCTCCCTAATCATTCTAGTCAACATATGACGATCTGTGGCCTATCCCTACACCAGGGTAACACGGAAAGCCGTAAAAATCTGGAACAAAAATTCATTTTTCAAATCGACACACTTAATCCCCACGGTATCAACGTACGCTTTTCATTCAATTAATTTATTCTTGTTTTCCACGTTACCATGTTCCCACCAATAGCGTAGCTCCACCACTCCCTATATAAACCAAGGGCAACCCACAATTCCTTGATTTGCTCTGACGAAGGGCTAACGCTCAAAATTTCAGCTTTCAATCTCTTTACTGTGGCCATTTTACCTTATCAACTCAGTTGATAAATCCAAAATTTTGTAAAATAAAGAAATGACTAATACTACTCGCTGAAATAAAACACACTTTCAAAGTAACCTTTAAAATAATCCTAAAAATAAATGGAGTGATGGCCATAAAAAAAAAGAAAAACGGCAAGCAATAAGAATGAATATTATACATAAGGAAATAACTCATCAACTGAGGCCTTACAAAATAGCTGCAACTTCACCAATCTCCGGATAAAAATAAACTGTTGACCGAAACCACAAGTGGTGGACCAGTGAGTAACACACAACGCAAATGGTCGTAACAATTTCTTTAAAGAGATGAAACGACCATCCGCGATGCAGAATACACCCAAAAAAACTAACAACTAACGAACCAACTTTAGGAAAGCATCTGACGATACATGAACAATAAAATAAAGTAATAAGTAAATTGTCTTGTTGACACCAACTTAAGTGCTTCACAGCTCACAACGTTCAAGTTCAAGTTGTTTTCAATGTTCAAATCGTTTGGAGTTTTGGACGATGAGGCTTGACAGTGATGCTTGACGGGAGTTATACAATGCCTGCAATTCCTGTCAAATGAACTTGGATGGAACCACCGCGGACGGGTTGCACGACAAATTGTTTTTGCGTGACAAAAACAATTTGCACGCAACCTGAGCGTGGGTGGAGGAGCAGCATGTGGATATGGTAATCCATAATGCTGTCTTAATATACACAGTTTTTCTCAAGTTAGATCCTGCTTCTAGTAGAAGAATATAACTATAGCACTTGCCACTTTACTGCACTTAACTAAAGTGTTTGTGCTTTCTTGGGTAAGCTTCTTCTTGACAAACGCATCAGCTGCCATAAGTTGGAGAAGTTGTTTCAGTAAGTACTTTGACCTGACGATGACTGACCACTTGAAAAGGACAACTTTGCTTCATAGTTCCAAAATGCAAGGCAAAACATGACCATTGGGAGCTTATTACTCTATTTTCAAAAATTGGTATTAACTGTAAACGAAGCTTATTTTAAAAACTTATTCATATACCTTAATGACATTGATCTTTCATATCTTAAAAAGATACCATTAGCTACCATTTAAGTCTTGTTTCACACTTTCTTAGAAAAACAATGGTGATCCGGCTGACAACTCTCAAAATTGACGTTACTTATAGTAAGAATTGCTCTAAACAACGAAATAGGATAAAATACATGACTAACAAGGGCAGACAAGGCTTCCTCTAAAGCTGTACAACTAACACTAGAAAAACTTAGACGAATGTGAGTAAACAACCGACGGTCTCCTATACATCTGAAGGAACTGGTTCAATGTCCAAATTTCAAAAAAGTCTAACGAAAACAGCAAAATATTGATCAATCTTAACTCAGCATGTAACAAAGAAAAAGTTACCGGCATATGAACTGTTGAGTTCGGAAACGCAAGCCTTCAAGAGTGAGACTGCTCAAGGACTCTGAGAATCATTTATTTTCTTCGGGATTGATTGAAAGTTTCAAGAAGGCGCTTATCCAAGCTTTTTTCTACAGGCTCCCATGTAGACTGATTTTTTGGATAGCCCGCCCATTTCACGAGATACTGATTTTTCCCATCGACTACACCATGCTTTAGAATTTTCTCAGCAGCAAAATTGTTTCATTGTCTACCAAACCTTTCTGCGACTGCTCATTCGACTGGAGAACTGGCGCGCTTGGGGACAAATCTCCTGAAATATCCGATGACTCTCTATCACCCTGCAATTCCTCAACAAACCTATCCTTGGGAATGTCTGACTCATGAAGATCAGGTTGGTTAGGATCATCAAACAATGGTGGTTCGATTGGTCTCAAACTGGGATCAACAAATGGTTTCATTCTATTGGCATGAACGACTGCAAAGGTGACTTTCTTGTTAGTGTCAATACGTAAGCGAAAATGAACGGGTGAAGACTTTTCAGCAATCCTATATGGTTCCAACCAGTTATGCAACAACTTCTTCGAGGGCCCTTTTTTAGTTCTACGGTATAAACCCAAACTTTCTGACCAACTTCAAACTCGGGATCTCTTGCATTCCGATCATAATTATCCTTTATTCTCTGCTGAGCACGTTGCGTGTTCTCTCTTGCTAAATTCTGAGCTAATTCTGCATTTTCAACAATGCGCTTACGATACTCAAGCACAGAAGTAGTGAGATCTTCATCTGCGGGGTTCAAAAATTGGACATTTTATGACGGTAAAGTGCACTCGCGACCATCAGTACAAACAGTAAAATAGCGTGTCTCCAATTTGTTCTTGCTGCAAAGAGGATAAGAGGAATAAACTCATCCCAATCTTTCTGATTGCGTGCAACATACATTAAAAGCGACTGACAAAAAGTGGAATTAGACCTTTCTACAGGTCCATCTGTCTGTGGATGATAACTACGGTGTTAACTTTGTGAATCTGAAAAACCTCACAAACTTCCGCTAACCGGAATCTTTGGATTATCACTCGTTTATTGATCTTGTACCAGTTGTTCTAATTATTAGCTATTCGAGAGGTCTTGCGCCCAAGTTAGGTTATAGCTAAGTTGACCTCAAACACGTTCCTTAGAAGGTGTGGTTGACGGAAGGCCATCCACGTTCCTTACTTAGTTCCGTTCCTTAAGGTACAACTTAGAGCTACCACCCTAGCCTTGCTTGCAAAGTACAAGATGTAAAGAAGAAGTAGAAGCAGAGGTGACTAACGGAGTTGAATGCTCTTAATATAACAGCTAAACCTAATCTTTTGTTTACGTCATTCTTGGTGGTGGTCTCGATATTTTCAAGATACAATAAAACATGTCTCAAAATCTTAATCCGTGTTGACATTGTTTGCAAATGTGACCGCCTGTGTTGATTTCACGATCAGAACGGTCAAGGTTACTAATTTTACAACGTAAAGTAAACATGCAGATTAGCACAATTAGGAAACTCCAGAACATCAAGAATTTCACTTCACAACAACTGTTAGGGCTTAAAGGGTTAAATAGACTAAATGCCATAGAATTTCTACGATTTCTACGAAATGCCTCATCCCCACCTCCTGAAAGTATTCCTTTAGAATTGCCAAGCGATTAAAAATAGGGTAGTGGCTTTGCAACTGATTAGATCTGCGAGCTTTCAAGAGCATAGAATGAAATCGCCATGTTCTGTTTTTTGACCATGTTCTCGACACTGAAGAATTTCGTAATTTCAGATGACTCACGGACACTGTTTCGGCTGAGACTAAATGCCCGGCAGTCCGAACTTTTTTACCGAATTTCTATGAAAAGTGGCATGTTGACCTCCTGAGAGTATTACGTCTTCGCCAGAACTACCAAGTGGTTACAAAGAGTTCAAAAGCTGACTAATTTTGTGAGACTAGCGGGCAATGGTAGCGGTCTAATTGGCTGTGGCTAAAAGTGGGACGGGGACACGGAGACGGGGACACGGGGACGCGTGTTAGGGGAGGTAGGACCCAGGGACGCGTGGGGACGTATTAAAGATGTGGGACACGTGGGGACTCGAGATCGGGGACGCGGGGACGTGATATCGGGGAAGAGGGGGCGTGGTATCGGAGACGCAAGGACGTGATGTCAGGGATGTCTGGGAAGCGGGGACGTGAGAATGGAGAAGCGGATTCTGTGGGAAACTAGGCAACGTTTCCACCGTTTGGTTGTAATATAGTGGCATTTTCTACCTATTTACAGTTTCTTTTTGCCCTCTTGAGTTACACGAATAAAAATTATAAGTAATTCTCCTACTTAAAGATTAAGTGACCCGGTGAGCTTATAATTGAATAAATATTCCCGTAGTCAAAAGACGTGAATCCTAAAATTTTACCCAGCAAATTAAATTTTTTCATCGCAAACAGAGGGATAAAAGGCTCATTGTGATCAGGAAAGGAAGGTTAATTAACGTGTCATTTAGAGGCTTAACTTGCGTTCAGTCTGGTGATTTAACTATGGGAAGTAATTGAGGAAATGTTTATGAAATTGTATCCAGCAAGCTTTTTTTAAAAGCTTAAAGCCCTTGATCGTCATCGCTTACCCGATCTGGACATAGAGGTAAGTCATGTGTTCCCTTTTATCGTCGTAGTTTTCTTTTTCCCATTATCTACTGTACTTGAATTTGTACTTTAATGTGCCAAAACAGAAATAATTATACGGAATGGAATACTGCTAAAAATTCTTCATCCAGTGTGAGCGTTCTTGTGAGGGTGATGGTTCTCCACAATAGCTCAAGAGAACAGTTGCGAGGTACGATCTCATCAGTAATTAAACACAGACTTTGAAGACGCTTATAAATTCCGTACAGAAAACTCTGTTAAACCCGCACAAAGCCTCTATAATGAATTGACGTGTGTGTCGTTTACCTGTTTGAGAATTTTTAGGACCGTGTACGGAAGAGGTAATAAAAAGAGATATGGGGCACAATAGGTGGAAAACGCCACTATGTGCATACTAGGCAACCCAAAAGTCCGAAACATCGCCTAGGTCCATGCGTCCCCGTTTTCACGTCCCCACGTCTCCGATCTCATGTCCCCGCGTCCCCAGCCTCACGTCCCGGCGTCCCCAATATCGCGTCCCCACACATCCCCTATCTCACGTCCCCACGCGTCCTCGCGTCCCACGTCCCCAAACACGTGTCCTCGCGTCCCCGCGTCCCTGCGTCCCCACGTCCCCTCGTCCCCGCGTCCCCGCGTCCCCGCTTCCCGGCGTCCCCGCGTCCCCGCGTCCCCGCGTCCCCGCGTCCCCGTGTCCCCGTGTCCCCGTCCCACTTTTAGTCACAGCCGATCTACTTTGTCAAGCCTTGATATAAGATATTGTCACGACCTTTAGAAATAGTAAAGGTACTCAACGACAATTAATTAATTTGCATTGTCATATAGATAGATGGTATTTCATAAAAAAAAGGCAAAATGGTAATACGGTACAGCAATAATAAAGTAAATGTATCTTGAATGCAACGAATTACGATCATGGCTGTTTCTTTCTGGAAAGATTCAAAAGTGAAATAACATAATTTAACCAGATGAATTGGTCCAAGTTATTCTATACTTTTGCAAACCTTTTTCCCTAAATGTTTCTATCCCTACTCCTTTCGGCTTTCTACAATTTCTTTTGAATTTACTCTTTTCTTTTTCAGAATTTGTTGTGGAGTTTTGCTCAATAGGCTAAAGACTGGTTGAGAAGAAGGTTTGACTAGCTGTGTTTGAAATAAATCTTTTTCGGCTACAAAGTATCACCCAGTTGTTTAAGCATGATTATTTAAAATAAAGAAGCTGACCCAGGATTAGTGAAAGTTACCTATTTATCGAGTTAGGATTTTGAGTTGGATTTCGAGTTGGATTTTCGAGTTGGATTTTCCAGTTGGATTTTCGAGTCGGATTCTCGAGTTGGATTTCGAGTTGGATTTTTGAGCTGGATTTTCGAGTTGGATTTTTTTAGTTGGATTTGGCACTGTCAAAGAATAAACCAGGATGATGCTGCAACAAATCGCCATGAGATCAGAAAAGAGGTTGACAGGCTAGACCCGCTGTTTCGTGATATAATAGGTCTTTGACCTTTGGAGTTTGGTATGTCTACAAGTATGTCTTTTAGAGATTTTCCTCTCCTGTAGGATATGATTAGCCTCCCACGCAGTCGTTTTTAGGGGAGTCGTATTAGTGGAAGAGGGTAATACGACTCCCCTGAAAACGACTGCGTACGAGACTAGGATATGAGAGGCGGTTCTCTGTATATTTCTCTCAGCCGTGGGAGATTTTCGATTAAATGCCACTTACTCATTAAAATATTTTTAAGATTAGGCACTGACGGTTTGTGCTGTGTGACAAAAGGCATTAATCCGTTTTGTACTTTTTGCGGTTTCTGCTTAAGTGCGATTTTCTATCTGAAAGTTTAAATTCTGCAAGGAATTTGTCTACCAGATTACCTGGATAGTCTAGGACACTCAAGTGTGATCTGAAATTTTTAATGTTTTCTTCAAATGTTGTCTTTGAAGAGTTGGTTCTAACACAGGCTTGCCACCCTCTGTTTGTGTTGCGGACCTATGCTAGCTGTAAATTGATGGCCGCTTCAGTTGTAAACAAAGAATTTTGTGAATACGATATTTACAGCTTTTTGAATGGATAAATGTCAAATAAATAGACAATAATACATGGGCGCGCGGAGATATGGAATTTCTCTTCGAGTGTTCAACGCGATATCTCACGAGTGAGCGTAGCGAACAAGTGAGATATCGAATTGAACACGAGGCAATATTACTGAAACAATTTTTATTTAGGGGCAACAGCAGTAAGCGTAGAGGCAAAAGATAAAAGTGATTCCGGTTCAACTCATTCAAACAAACAATTTTCAAATACATTCATTAACACAATAGAAAACTTTTCACTATTATTTTATTTTCATGCTATTATTACTACTCTTTACTGCTTTATTTGTCCGTGTTCATTAGTAGACAATCTAAAATCATCGTATCTTCTTGCTCCAGATTAAACTTGCGACGCAAATAACTGCAATGGAATAGCACTTATCGATTAACCCGAATGTGGTCATCCTCAAATTCGGCAAAGTCACAACTCGCCGTTAGTTGTCGAAGCCTACACACAAACTGATCCGCAGTCTCGTGTCAAAATTGAGAAATTTGTTTAAACAAGTGCCTCTCGAACAATTCAACTGTCAAACGTTGTCCTTCGATAACAGACTCGCTGTAGCGTAGGTTTCTAAGATAACGCTCCACAGAAGCGATAATTCCTCTGAGTGTTGTTGGCTCACATTCATTACCAGACGTTTCTCACAGACAATAGAAATCTGCTGAGGTAAGGGTCTAATTCTGGCGGCGGTATGTCTTGGAGTTGTCTTGTTTCGTTTTCATTTGGCAAAAACGACTTCATCAATGCTACATCGTTGTGCATTTCTTTGAGTGTTTTTGTTGGCTTCAGCTTCGACAAATCTTTCAACATCTTCGTCAGTGAGGGACACGAATCTTTCACTTGCCGAATTTTTGGCGGGTTGTTTTTTCTGATGTACTGCTCGAGGTCATCGTAACCTGTTAGTAGTTATTTCTTTTTTGAACAAGCCAAGCGAACAGCGATCGAGAACTACGAAATCATGGCAAGCCGTTGAAAGTGGCGCGAAAGAAGGCGCGTGACGTCGCCAAAGCTGATTGGCCGTATTTTCACATGTAAAATTATCGTAATTTTACGTGTACCAAATACGATTTTTCTCAGTGGTGGAAATCTCTATTAAACACTCCAGTTTATATAATAAAGACTTATAAACATGAACACTGTGTTAAAGTTTCTTATTATGGGCTTGCTTTGTCGATTTAACTGGTTGCAGGAGGCGGCTTTAGAAACTAGACGTTTGACCTTCTGGCCGTGTTGCTCTAAATTTTTGCGGATTTTTGCGATTTCTTCGGTTTTCTTCACGATCCACAAAAGAAAGTTCCCGGAAAAAAAAAATTCCCGCCAAAATTCTCTCCGCAAAAATTTACTTCACTTTCGAATTATACAAACATCGCCTTTTACATGTAATGTAAATCGTGTTGGTGGCCAATCATTTAAACTGCGTCTCTTTCGTTCAGAAACAAAACGAAATTAGAAAATAAACAATTAGAGTAAGCAGTGAACTTTACAGTTGGTTGACTACAAGTATTAAGCTGTTAAAAACGTTAAAGAAAAAGAACGTCTGAAGGTACTCCACTGATTAACTGATTAACGTGCTATACATCTGCATGTTGTTCCCTGTGTTCGATTGTTTGTACTCAAAAAACAAGAATGTTATAATTCCAAATAGAAGGCAAAAAATTAATTCCCTGCAAGAAAAATCAGTTCTTCCCCGCAAAACACACACACAAAAAATCGCCCATTTACAAAATTAAACTCCCGCAGATATTCGTGCTACCCGGTACTCTATAAATGTATATACTACTCACAAGGCTTGCAATTTCCAGAACTTTCGGTTAGTAGACATAGACATAGACAAAGACGTACTTTATTTGTTCACGCAGGTTAAAAGAAGGCAGCCAGAGGCTGATGTGGACCTGCGATTACAATTCCTTATGAATATAGAATTAAAACATAAAATATCTAGGAATCTAAAAAATAATGAAACAGTGGAATCGCAACCGATGGAAGCTAGGATTATTGCGATTAAAAGTATATCTAGCGGAAAATTATAAAAGCATACGAAAATGAATAAATAAGTAGGTAAATGAGTAAATAACAAGTGAATAAAGAATGCAAACTGTACTAGCTCTTAAAAATAATAAAAGTTAATGTCCTTGTTGGAGAGCAAACACGATTTTTTCCAGTAGCTTGGTGTCTTTCTTTAGTCTTCTTTAAAGTGCCCTAGTTTATGAATAGTTTGATATGACTTAGGGAGGGTATTCCACAGAGTAGGACCCCTGTATCTGATGGAATTCTGGCCTATGGAGCAGTTGAACCTAGGTACAAGGAGGTTTAAGGACGTTCTTGTGCTATGATGTGCAGTGTCTCGAACCTCCTGCTATAAACCTTCGATAACTCGAATTCCCGATAACACGAACCTTTTACGATTTTCCTTGAAGGTTCGAGTTATCGGGAGTTATTTATTTTTATCACCATATTGTTTCCCTGCGATGCGTGTTTGCACGCGCACGGGTTTCAACTGGATTCCTTCGTGTGCCAAACAAGCCGCTTGGGACTCGTGAGTTCAAATTTGCATGGAAAACTGCAGTCTTGAGATGCCTTTGAGAAGGCAATTTGTGCGGATCATAGGTAGAAACAAATTTTCCATCAGTTTCGAAAGTTTGTGCTGGATTTTAAGGGTCAGTCCGCTGACGCAAATGAGTCAAAATCAGGCCAAATCAAACTGCAAAGAATGTTCTTTCGGAAACCGGGATTCTTTTGTCAAACGCCCGAGGTAAGTAAATTAATTTGGGCAAAATTCCAGGCACGTCGGTAATTTTAGGTTCTGGAAATTGTAAGTCTTGTGACTATATATTTATAGAGTAGGTCAAACTTCAAGAAAGTAAGTAAGTAAGTAAGTAAGTAAGTAAGTAAGTAAGTAAAGTCTTTATTTAACGAGGGTAGCACTAAAATAGCATAAAAAATACTAACAAACCAGTGGCCCTCTAAAACCGGAAACCGGGATTCTGAAGCCGAAGTTTGACGAAATCCCAAGCACGTCGGTAATTTGAGGTTCTGGAAATTGCAAGCCTTGTGAGTCTACATATATTTATAGAGTAGGTCAAACTTCAAGTTTCTAAACCGCCTCCCGCCCCCTGCCTGTAACTTTAAATCGACAAACCAAGCCCATAATAACAAACATTAACACAGTGTTCATGTTTCTAAGCGTTTTTATTTGACTTTTATCCGATCAAAAAGCCGTAAATATCGTATTCTCAAGGTCCTTTGTTCACTACCGAAGCGGCCATCAATCAGTACAGCTAGCAGAGGTCCACAACACAAGCAGAGCCGGTGGTTCTAAGAAGCCTAAAGGCTTCGCCTTTAAAAAACACTTTTTTCACTCCTGGAGCGTGACAGCCAGAGAAATGCATGTTTTGAAATGCCTCAGTCGGTTTAAAGTGCGTGCAGATGTCAAAGATTGAATCTTTAAAGATAGTAGTGACTGGGAAATTTATTTCCTTCTCTGATATTACAGCCGTAAATTTTATGGTCAGATGGTGCCTGTTTGCTTCTAAAATAAACTGATCTATTCCCTCTCTTTTTGTGTCCCACAAGGAGAACACGTCATCGATGTACCCTATCCACTCGAGGGTTTTATCTTGCTTTAACTGATAATTTCTGATTCTACTGTGGACATAAAGCCGTTGGCAAAAGCAACTGCCACTTTGGTGCCCATTGCGGTACCGTGAGTTTGGATATAGTTTCCTCTATTGAACTGGAAAGAGTTCTCCTGGTGTATCAGTCTAAGCATCCCTCTGAGTGACTTTGTAGGAATGGGAGTGTCGTTCTTTTCGAAGGCTTCGTATGCTTTGTATACAGTGTTTATTTCTCCCTCTTGAGGAATATTGGTGTACATGCTGGTGACATCCATTGAAACTAGAATCGCGTTTTGTGGAACTATCCTCTCTCATAAACTATGTGGTATCTTTGAAGTAAGATTTTTGTGCTTTAGCGATAGGCTGAAGGATGTGGTCTAAAAGTGATGATGTGCGTTCTGTTGAACTCTCGGTTCTGAAAACGCCCGATAATTTGAACCGAAACTGGCTTCCCTTTCCCAGTCAAACACTGTGAATTTAGTCCCGATTTTTCGAACCTTCCGGTAATTCGAACCAATTCTTTTCTCAGGAGGTTCGAAAAATCTGGATTCCTCTGTACGTGATATGAAAGCACGGATAGGGTACCTAAGAAAGTCAAACATGAACACTCAAATTAAGTGGAAAAGGAAGCAGCTTGATATCTTGGAACACACTCATTATTACTTTTCCACTTCCGATGATTTCTCTTCTTGATTTGCTTTAGTTTGAACTTTAGTGATCTTGGTACTTAATTATAAAGGGTTAACAGGTTGCCTTCTTTCAACGCGGTGTCAAAGTCACGGAAGTTTTTGACGATCTTATCTCGAGCGGACAGCGCAATGTTTAAGTTCTGACAATGTTTAAGTTCTAAAACGTTTTCAAGCAGCCCTGGTGAAAATGGCAAGAAGCACATAAGACCCTAAAATTTGCTCTTTAATACGAAAACTGGCCATAGCGTATTCAGTAAAACGCAGTTTAACACAGATTGTTTACCATACTTTTCAGCTACATGCAGCCGGGAATTTATTGAGTTATACCCATTTTTATTTTTATTTATTTTAATGCGTTTGCCACAAAATTTACATTGAGAGATACTTAACAAAAAGAATTCAATACGTAACAAATAACAAAAAAGAAAAAAAAGCCAAAGATAAGTGGTGGTGGTGGTGGTGGTGGTGGGGGGGGGGGGGTGGTTACAGGAGAAAGGAACAGAACTTTCGTCCTAATTGCGACCTAAAATGTCAGAAATTCAACAAAACTGAAGGGGTCACCGACTTCATTTGAGAGAAAAAGAATATGGAAAAATAACTGAGAAGGAAAAAGGGACCACACAGGATAAAGAAAAATTTCTTTGACGTCGGTGGAATTCGATACAACATTTTATGGAATGTACATGCTGTAAAAAGGACCCTATCTGGATAGTTTTCACATATTACTTAACACCGAGAAAGTTAACGAAAGATTTAAAAGGCAAAAAGAAAGAGAGAACGAAAACAGCACTGAAATGGAAAGAGTTTACATCCTTTTGTTTGTAAGTAAAAACCATTGTTACTTGAAAATGTTTTAGTTGCTTAAAAAAAATTGAACTATTTTTTGCCCTCGAGTTTTGCATATAGTTTTACATGGTCACCAATATTTTTTGTTATCTTTGTTCCTCAAGTCTGCCAGCATACCGATTCCCGATATTTTTAAACTTGCTACTGTTTCCCGCGTAAGTTAGAACTATTTCAAGCTACCCTTGAATGGACATTTTGTTCTATAAAGATGTCTTTATAACCGAATAAATTCCCAAGACAACGTTATGAATGACATAGGAATTAAGGTGGTGGGGGATACATGGCAATGAATTTATTCATAAAG
This sequence comes from Siderastrea siderea, assembly GCA_964030785.1. Taxonomy (NCBI): domain Eukaryota; kingdom Metazoa; phylum Cnidaria; class Anthozoa; order Scleractinia; family Rhizangiidae; genus Siderastrea; species Siderastrea siderea. Next base: position 28,655,296 of record OZ034971.1, on the reverse strand, counting down.
CAAAATATTGGTAATGGTGTTACTTTTAAAAACTGTATATCTTGGACGTTCGGAACCCGAATCCGCTGAAACTTAGCAGAGATATTTGGGAATACTGAAAGTGCATAAGGATTGCGTTATTGAACGGATCGGGCTTTGCGGTAATGCTGTAAAAACATGGTTTTATGTCCAAGTTTCCTCCTCAAGAAGAACACACACACAAAAATTTCACCACTCAGTGATCAGTCAAAACCTCTTTTGTGTCATATCAGACTCCGATTTTTTTTTCTTGCACTCATCTTAGCGCCAATGCAGCTCTCTGAGAGGAATTTTTTCACCTGCTGCTTTCGGAGTCTTCCAGTCTTGCGATATCACTGCTTTTCTCTGGTCGACCTCGGCATTTTCGAGCGAAAAACACATGTATGATTTTTTTTCTATGTGGATTTGTATTTCGTTGCAAAATATGCTGGTTTGCATAAATATAAACGTTTCCATCAGCTCCAGCTTAAAATTCTGAAAAGCAGGTAAAGGGAAGGGAACCTATTTTATTACAAACAAAGATATAAGAGAGTTTTAAAGGTTAGATATATTTTACAAAAGTGGTGCTATTGTTTCCAACAAATAAAAACGGGCGTATGGCGTCTTCAGAAGCTTCGAGCCGAGTAGTGTAATTTCACAAACCCCGATTCTTATCTGCTAATAAGAACCGTTAAATGCAAGAAGCACGCACCAAAAGAAACCATTGTTTTAAATTTTAAATTGCGTACATTCTGGTGTCTGATAGACTATCTGAATGGTTTACACGGACAACAGTCAACGGCAACAAAGAAATGGGATTAACTCTTTTTCTTAGATAAGGTAATGATTTTTGTTAACTGTTCTAATATTGCGGGAAAACGCCACCCAATGCCACCCCAAACGCCAGCCAACGCCACCCAATGCTTACAAGCAACCATCTATTATTGTGTTTATTATATAAACACAAAAACCCACAATATTACTGAAACAATTTTTATTTAAAGGCAACAACAGTAAGCGTAAAGGCAAAAGATAAAAGTAATTCCGGTTCAACTCATTCAAACAAACAATTTTCAAATACACTCATTAACACACAGAAAACTTTTCACTACTGTTTTATTTTCATGCTATTATTACTACTCTTTACTGCTTTATTTGTCCGTATTCATTAGTAGACAATCTAAAGTCACCGTACCTTCTTGCTCCAGATTAAACTTGCGACGTAAATAACTGGAATAGCACTTATCGATTAACCCGAATATGGTCATCCTCAAATTCGGCAAAGTCGCAACTCGCCGTTAGTTGTCGAAGCTTACACCCAAACTGATCCACAGTCTCGTGTCAAAATTGAGAAATTCGTTTAAACAAGTGCCTCTCGAACAATTCAACTGTCAAACGTTGTCCTTCGATAACAGACTTGCTGTAGCGTAGGTTTCTAAGATAACGCTCCACAGAAGCGATAATTCCTCTGAGTGTTGTTGGCTCCTATTCATCACCAGACTTTTCTCACAGACAATAGAAATCTGCTGAGGTAAGCGTCTAATTCTGGCGGCGTTATGTCTTGGAGTTGTCTTGTTTCGTTTTCATTTGGCAAAAACGACTTCATTAATGCTACGTCGCTGTGCATCTTTCTTTGAGTGTTTTTGTTGGCTTCAGCTTCGACAAATCTTTCAACATCTTCGTCGATTAGGGACACGAATCTTTCACTTGCCGAATTTTTGGTTGTTTTATTCTGGTGTACTGCTCGAGGCCATCGTAACCTGTTAGCAGTTATTTCTGTTTTGAACAAGCCAAGCAAACAGCGATCGAGAACTACGAAATCATGGCAAGCCGTTGTCAAAGTGGCGCGAAAGGAGGCGCGTGACGTCGCGAAAGCTGATTGGCCGTATTTTCATGTGTACAATTATCGTAATTTTACGTGTACCAAATACGACTTTTTTCAGTGGTAGAAATGTAAAAAACACTCCAGTTTATATAATAATATGATTTAACAGAAGATAATCCCCTCTAAAGAAACCAAAAATTATGTTAGTGGCATTTAAGACGTCAATGTCCTTAAAGAAGTCTCTTAACCATATTGTTACTGAAAGCCAAACGTTTCTAGAAATTTCACAGTAAATAAATATATGCTCGAGGGATTTTTCTGACATGCGACAAAAGGTGCAAGTGGGATATGAGACTATGCCCATTTTGTAAAGGGCTTTGCTGGTATAAATGATTCTATTCAGAAACTTGTATTGAAATTCTCTTGTCTTAAAGTCCAGGGTAACGCTCCTCGGAAGAAGATATATCTTCAGATGAACAGTTGGAGATGTTTCTTCGTATTTGCGTTTTGACGTGGGGGGCGATTCGACTTTATTAATAAGATTCCAATATAGCACCCCGGAAGTGGAGGGAAAGAGGGCATCTTAGGAAATATTATTGTTAACGATCGGATTTTGTAACTGCCCCTTTAAGAGGTTCTTCCATTCTGGTGGGATGGAATCGAAAACACTAATCAAAAGGAAATATTCCGAAGCTGTTAGGTTTTTATTTTTTAGTGTGTTCCATGTCTGTAATTTACCTTAGTCAGATAGAACATCACACAATTTCGTTATGCCTTTTTTAATAACTTTATTTCTAAACAATGGTTTTCCGCCAACACAAATGAAACCATTGCTCCAAATGATTTCGTTTAGGACATCCGGAGTGTGCTGTGATATGTCTAGTTTTATAAGTTGCCCGGCATTCGCTGAGGCGTTCTTTGTAAAACTTCGGGAGTGTCTTTGGGAGGAATTTTACATCATAGTTGCACTTCAGAAGAAAAGAACCACCAAAATATGAAAGATGAGTTTAGCGGTTTAAGAGAAATGCGTGTATTCAAATGTCTCAGTCGGTTAAAATTGCGTGCAGATGTCAAAAACTTAATCTTTGTAGAATCTGTCGCCTTTAAGGATAGTAGTGTCTGAGAAATTTGTTTCCTTCTCTGATATTACAACAGTAAATATAATAATCGGATGGTGCCTGTTTGCTTCTAAAATAACCTGATCTATTCCCTCTCTTTTTGTGTCCCACAAGGAGAACATGTCATCGATGTACCTTTTCCACTCGAGGGTTTTATCTTGCTTTTACCGATAATTTCTGACTCTACCGCGGACATAAGGACGTTGGCAAAAGCAGCTGCCACTTATGTGCCCATTTCGGTACCGTGGGTTTGGAGATGACATCTTCTATTGAACTGGAAGGAGTTCTCCTAGAGTATCAGTCTAAGCATCCCTCTTGGTAAATTTGTTAGAATGGGAGTGTCGTTGTTATCAAAGGCCTCGTATGCTTTGTATACAGTGTTTATTTCTCTCTCTTGAGGATGATTAATTTACAGGCTGGTCACATCCATTGAAACTAGAATCGCGTTTTGTGGAGGTTTCCTCTCTGATAAACTATGTGGTGTCTTAGAGGTAAGATTTTTGTGGGCTAAAAATGATGATAAACGCTTTGTTGAACTCTCAGTTTCTGAAAACTCCCGATAATTCGAACCAAAGGAAAAAGGAAATGATAGGAAAAGCTGAAGTTAAAAATATATAGAGAGAGAGGAAATAAAATGACAAAGTATTTGTTACATTGATTTGTCTAATAGAGTCATTAAAGGCGTCCCTAATGACATCTTTGAACGTAGCTGTTCCATTCAGTACGTTTCAGAATGTCAACCGCACAACTTCCAGACACAAGGCTTATTTTATACGGTCATACACTATACAGACACCAGCTATCTCAGACATTCAAGAAATTGTTTGAGACAACAGAAATTCCAGATAGCTGATAGTTAATAACTGAGTAACATCAACCGAGGAAAACAAGGTTAAGTTCAATATAGTGGTGGCGGTGGTGGGGGGTTCGAGTTAGCGGGTCTACTGTAAGAAATAAAATCCAGGCCCCAGTTGTTCAAAGAGTAGATAACTGTGCCCAGTGGATAGGTCGCTGCCAGCGGAGCAGTTTTATTTCAATTTACACATCTGGCCAGATTTTTCCAAAGCCACACATTTGATTGTAGGTACACTCTCTTGCATTTTCGTATATCAAACCTCTATGTAGAGATTTTTCCTCATTTTTTATCTACTGGATTATGGCTTATACAGTGGATAAAGTTATCCATTATTTGACCAACTGAGGCCAGAACTACTGAGACCCATAAATGGGGAAAACCTGCCAATTTTTAATCGAGTACGCCTTTCAAGTGGTCAGTTTAGTTGTTATTAATAAAAGCTAGAGCTACTGAGACTCATATCTGGGTTGAGAATTGTAAATAATCGATTAGGTATACCTTTTCTAAGTGAACTCAAAACTTTCTCTTTCTTCAGCTTTCTTCAGCGATTTTTTCAATTAATACCAATCTTCATTTGCTATCTACTAAATTGCGTACTGATTGTTGTGGACAGTTGATCATTAAATAATATTATGCCTGGATTATCAAGGACGCCAGTGTTGTGTCAATAGTGGGGCTAAAAGCTCTGGTTTCAAGTAGAGTGGCTGGATATGTGACATTAAAGATGTGTACATTGGAACTTTTGAATATCAATCATGGATATGGTTTGGAAAAGTGTCTGCCATCCCTGATAATTCCAGATTTTCTATAGTATAGACTGTTTGCTTGAATTAACTAGGATAGGACCCAGACTTGTGACACCGCAAAGGATTCTGTCACTTCTTTAGTCAATTATTTTGAAGTGCGTGCATGGGATAACGGGTTGTTTGCACATGATACTGAGGTGACTTTCATAAACTTTATACTGATTTACATAAACCATTTTATGGCAGTACGAGTTTCATTCTGGAAGGAAATCGTTCACACCACGCATGGGCTACCGTTCTCGGTCTTCCAGGAGACCGAGATCGTACCAAAACAAGTGGTCTTATTGCGTATACATGATAATAGTACGAATATTTGTACCAGTTCGAAAATCTTGATCTGCTACAGCAACCATGATGGAATGAGATCTTAACACAGAGCCATAAGAGGGAATGAAAGTCACCCTGTGTCATGGCTCAGACAGACTCTTGGTGCTGATGACTGAGTCCAGACTTTTCGTGGAAGGTGCATGGGGACCTGGTTTAACATTAGGTGAGGGGAGACAACAAAAAACAACACTTAGGGAGAGTTATATCTTGGTATTATTCTGCACTATTTTCTGGCTATATAAAGTAAGTTCTTTCTCCGTTGTTTGTTTTTCATCGCTGTTAATTTGTTACATCCATGCCTAGCCTGTGTGAAGCACCCGCTTTCCAAAAGAAAAATCAGATTTCCCTGAGCAAAGTAGGCAGTTATACACAATCTAATCTGTGCCCTGCTTCATTGTAGTCGCTGACATTGGCGTGGATTAAAACCCAATGTATAACTCCATGATTGTTTTGTTCATGTATGTTGTTGACTGTTTTGTCCGGCCTTATTTTCTTTTAACAAAAGGGGGGGGGGGATACCCTTGCCCCCTCCCCTGGATCCACCATTGACTATTCTACAAGATGGATGTCTTGAGTAACCAACTAAAGTATTGGGTCATTAAGGTTGACATAAATTCTCAAAGGACAAATCTTGTTGTAGTATGCTCTATTATTGGGGCGGCATCTAATAATTACAAAAATATCACTTAATTGATTGAAAGAATTGACAGATTTGTAGAAATGACATGTCCTGCTCTAATGTGCTTACACTAAGTGTTTTCATGTGCCCTCGAATATTGTACCTTAATTTCATTCAAGATAAATAAAAGAGTTCTCTATGACCTCGGTAATTTTGCTGTGATAATCAGTGCAGAGCCTGCAATAACATTGTATTTATGATTAAAACTATTTTCTGCATGAGGTCCTTGTGGGCAAAATTGTCAATACTTTAAAGTGCTACTACGATGAAAATTTCTTGTTTTGTTTTCAACATTTTTAAACTTGAAACTGTTCAGTAGATGTAATATTATATGAATCGCGATAAATAAGATCAATATATGCTTACACGGCCCAGGGATATAAGTCCGAAAACCGCGCTAAACCCGTCCGCCATTACTCAGTTCACAAAAGAGAAGCCCGCGAATTTGATGGAGGCAGTCTTGTCTTTAACCACGTGAATTTTGCTCGTGACGTAGAAGTCTCAACCATCGCCACAACAAAGGCCAGAGAAGAGTATAATGAAGAGTCGAAAATAGACAGCCAAACATTGCATTATATGGATGTGTTTTCCGTCGAATTTGTAGTCCAGTTCTTTTGAGAGCGATTAAGAACATTTTTTTTTGGCGAAGACGGCGAACTCGCAGAAGTCGCGCCATACGATGACAGTATAGAGCCTCTCGCCACCGAAGAGGAAGCCGTCTCAAAATTTATGCAAGAATGGATCAAGAAGCCGAACAAATATCGCAATTACCCCAAATCACAAACACTGAAATCCTTCCGATAATACAACACATTTAACTGTTTCACACGTCTGTCGTGTGTCCGTCAGCTGTTTCTAACTCTTGCTTTTATTTCTTGCCGATACGGGTCGAGTTTGTTGTTGCTGTGTTCACAGATTTGTTGCGGTATACTGAGTTGTAGTTAGAATTTTTAGACCTAAAAATAATAAATCCTATGATAATAAGCTCTCCCTTCTAAAAGAAAAGCCGACATAACGTTATATGAAAGTTTTTTGAATAAATATAGAGAGCTCTGAGCGTAACATACATTCAAAATTTCATAGATGAGACAGAAGTTCGAGGAAAATAAATTCACGTAAACGATGTCGCGAATCGCCCTTGTAATTGTGCGAACACGGTAATCTTACTACCTAGTAAACAAGCAAATGCGAATTAATAGAGATAAACTCTGATTTACCATCAGAAGTCTAGGTATAAACAGTGGAATACGCCGTCTCATCGATAGCGTTACTGAGAGAAGTGGCTACACCGAACGCGGTGAAAGGCTCAAGAAATTTTAGCTAATTACGTAAGACTTTAGGAGCTCGCTACGCCGTACGCCAAGAGAAATTTATTGAAGTATAAAAGAGATATTAGGAGCTGGCTACGCGGTACGCGGAGAGATATAAATTGAAATGTACGAGGGGTGTTAGGAGCTGGCTACGCAGTAAAAAGAACAAGCAATACACAGTAAGGTTTGTTATGGTCGATTAAGCTCGGTTGTTGATATTTTCACGTTATATGTGGCCGAGTAATTCAAAGAAATTTCGCGTAATATTTTCGTTTATAGAACGAAGAATACACGGTGATGTTCTGTTATGGTCCACTAGTTTATAGGAACTTCAAATAATATTCTTTTAGCGGAAGTTTAAGTGTGGAACGTTTATAGTACGCGGAATACACGGTAATGTTTTCCTATTTTCTTCTTACCACGTAGCACGTAGCCTGTGAAGTTGAATAAAAACAATTTCTGCGTATCGCGCAGCCGGCTTGGCGGCGACACAGATAACAGTTCATGTAAAGGGGCATATATTATGCAGTTAAGCCGAAATCTGTTGGGACATACATGTCTATGCACAAGACAACAGAGCGAAGTATCTCTTAGGTATGTGAGAAAGTGTGTATCTTATCGCAAATGTGATGTTATCACAAACGGCAAACGAATATTCGCCCACCATTCGACGATCCCGCTCAGATATGATGGCTGATGTTTTTCTTCCTGATGGCTGGAACTGATCCTGTTTTTAAGTATCTCCTTGTACCTTTCTCATAAAATGCTTGAGTAAAACATTCAGCCGTAAAATGCACAGAGCAAACAGCTTGGTGTCCAACGGGATTGAAGTCCTTCCGGTGCACCCAAACAAAACTTTTCTGCTTAAAATAAACGTACCCACTCGTCAGTGAACTGTGAATGGAAATTTTCGATTCATCGATGCTTTCTTTGCCCTAATCTTCGACAACACAGTGCGGACACAGTGCCAATACAGTACGCATGTACTGAAGGGCCATCCTGTTTAAAAATTCGTTATTATTATTATTATTTATTGACCACGCATACTGTAGCTCAAAATCGAAGAAATGAATCTTGTGAACCCTCACACCTCTCCGAATGCATAAGAAAGTAGCCACGTTTGTTTTGTTGTGGTGAGACTTCTACGTCACTTCCTTTCTGGGCCAACTCGGCCCAACTCGTGCCGGTCATTTTTTAATTGAGTAATGGCGGCAAGCCGAATTCGAAAATTACAGTTAAAATAATCGGACTTCCCGTACGAATTTCGACTTAAAACTTTGCATAGTGACTAACATGTACTTATATTTTGGAAATATAAAGAGAACAAAAAATTCATATTTTTGATCATAGTAGCACTTTAAGTGTTGTAACTGAGAAAAAATATGGGTGCTAACTCGTTTCCTAAACAGAACTTTTGTTTAATGTTCTAAAGAAAATTTTCCTTGTCAGCTGTAAAAGAAAGTGGAATTCTTGTTCAATCACCGACTACAAATTTTGTCAGCTTCCGTCAGGGGGGGCTGGCAGCTACCTTTGATCTTGCCGCTTTTGGCCTCTACATGATTGCCCCAGTAAAGAAATCTGTCAATCATTCGAAAACTCTAACGAGCATGCGCGAAGTGCAACGAAGTCTCGCGGAATCTCGCGGACGCGAACTACTCGAGAATATGTATTCTTTTGTTCGTGGTGATTGTGGAAAAGGAATTCGTTTTTTTGTTATTGTTTATTTGCTGTTAGTATTTTTGGCGACAGTACAGCGTTTGGGCACCACATTTCTCTAAATTCTGGATTTGTGTACACTCCTGCTGTGTATTATGTCAAGAACATGAGCGTGATGGTTGTGTCATCGAAAATATATATAAACGTTCGCGGTGTCAACAGCCACTTGACCTGGGAAATGGCATTAAAGTTGCAGCTTTCGACCTTCCATTTCGATCCATTTCTGTTTCTGAGACCATCAAAATCGATGGCATGAAAGACCAGCTTTATTTTAGGTTAGTAGAGCAGTCAATATTGAATATGCAAGTGACAAGTTTCGGCCTGAGATTTTCCCAGTTGAGTGTTGAACAAACTACGCTCAAATACTATATTCTAGCAGATGATTGTGGATTTCGTCATCTCAGGAAGATTTATAAGAATCTTTTTACTGTGGAAACTGTGGAATCGTCCAGCCAACAAAGCGAAAAGAGGAGATTTCGATTACGAGTCTTCTTTAAGTCTGTTTCACAATGAAGACACAAAATCGAATGCGAAGGCTTAGAATGTATTAAAAATGGGCTTGAAGTTTCACATGCACTTGCCTCAAGTTTTTTGCTTCTTATTTACAGCTGTAAGCGTAATTACGTGTAAAACACCACGTTTATTTTATGGAATTCTTCTTTTTGTGGCTTGAGTGTTTCTTGGCGGCAGTTGTTTCTGCAAATATATTGGTTGGTTGCAGTTACAAGAAAAATAAGAACATTTGAGATGATAGAATTTTGCAACTGGAAAGGATAACTTATAAAGGACAACCAACAAAAGAAGAATGCTTGACCTTACAAACAGAGCTGTCTGAGGTTTGCTTGTTTTGATAAGAGAACTTAAAGAATTGGCAAAGTAAATACACCTAGGTTTAGGAAAACTCCCTAGTTCCATATATTGTACTGACATGCTAAGTTTAATTCAATGGAAATGCAATGAACTATCACATTTCCAAGCATTTTCCCACATTACGAATGCAACTGTCCAATGAGAAGGTTTATAAACATTTGCTAGGGTAATCTGAAAAGATTGAAGGATTTGCAATTATATGATTTTTTGTATTTTGCCTGTAGCCTGTACAAGAAGCTTAATTGAAAGGAAAGACATTCAGGCCCATTTTTCTTAAGTGTCAGTGAAAAATTTGTAGTTTGAGTTCAGTAACACCAGGTGAACTATGCAATAATGGAGTATTAGACAATGCAAAAGTTCTAAACTGTCCCTTCTGTTAAAAGAGCAATTGACTTCTGCTCACACCCTTTCAGACATTTTTGTACTTCTGATGAGGAAACAGTTCCAATTGCCAAGGAGAATTCAGTTTATTTGAAGATGGATACATATGAAATAAATCAGGTGTGAACTGCCTGATGTAACAAATGTGGCCATAAAGGGCTTGCAGTTTTTAAAGTGCACCTGACCCCAAAATATTTTTTTCGCTACAATAACTCTTTGCACCTGTTCGAAAAGCATTACGCCTTTTTTTATGAAATCCCCCCCCAGTCTTGACTTTTTATAGGCTGTAAAAGTTACGAAAACTAGCCATCATCTGGAACACGACCGAGTTAGTGAGGGCATGGGTCTATTCTGGATTTGACATCACAAACTGATTTGCATCTCCTTAAGTCTTTGTAAACATGCATGCAAAGCAGTTTTTGATGTAAAATCAAGAATAGACCCATGCCCCTTCTAACTCGGTCCTGTGACAAATGGTGCTTAGTTTGTTGTAAGTTTTGAAGCCCATAAAAAAGTCAAAAACTGCAAATAATGGCGAAATGTTTTTAAAATAGGTGCAAAGATCTATATTAGCGTAAAAAATATTTTGGGGTTAGGTGCACTTTAAATGTTTTCAACTTGAGCAGTTGAAAAGGCAAATTTGATCCTGGTCGAGACTGAATTTTTTCAAGTTTGCTTTTTCAACTGCTCAAGTTGAATGCATTTAACTGTGAGGATCATTATTTCAGAACTGTTACCGATAAGGTAGGGGAAAACAGGTCAAAACAGTGTTGAAAACGAGGCTGGCATGCATTCAGTAACTGTTTATAAAGGAGATGTGAAATAACCCCAGAATGGCTGATCAACCATGGTTGCTCTAAGTGTGCAACAGTCCTTTTGAAGTGTTTTCAGAAAATTAAGGATTAACATAGCTGTCCATATATATGCCATCAGTCAAAGTCCCTGTACAACCAAAACCTTTGCCCAAAACATATTTATCAACATGCACCTTGGATAACCAATGCCTGCCAGATCAAAGTGATGGTGTGTTTGCCAGAGTATCTTTACTTTACAGACTGTCGGAACCTTTGCAAACTCCACCCCCAAATGATTGTTTTGTTTGCAAACGCTGTTCAACATCAATTGCACTGTCAAGAAAAGTTCAAGTCCCTTCAGAATTCAAATGCCAATTTTCCACAAACCCATTCAAGTAAATATGTGAAATGACTGGCTGAAGTATTGCTGTCAGTTGAGCAACCTGGCCCCTTTAAGTTTCAGTTCTCACCCCAGAGGTGTGATAGACAAAATCTAAATGAAAAATTATTTCACCTTTTTCTCCAAAAAATGAGCTTTATTATCAGGTATACCTACACACTGTAGGCAATATCTGTGACTCACGTGGCGAAGTCAAAGAGCAAAGTGTTGTAAACATCACCTCTCAGCTTTTCATCATTTAAGGATTCTAGAGAGCTGTACATGAAAAAATCTCTTGTGGACTGTGAGGTAGTAACATAACTTGGGCAAAACAAAAAATAATTTGGATCAACAAAACCTCCACAATTAATTGTTGACTCCTCCTGGGTAGTTCCTATAAAGAAAGAAAAATCTACAGTGTATGTCAATGAAACAAAGACAAAGTCTCAAGCGACAATTCTTAGTGAAAGAGGAGAGCGAATCTGGCCGCTGTGAAATGTGTCAGAAAATGCTTCAAAACTCGTAAAATCAGTACCAGAAAAAGCAGAAAGGGCAACCAAATCAGATAGAAACAAAGGTAAAAAAAAGCGATCGAAACCTTCCCTTGAATGTTTAAACTTGGTATAACGGAAATAACGCTGAACCAACACAAACACGCGTACACCAAATAACGGCTAATTCGGCTAATTCTCCTTCCTCGCCACCGCCATGTTTGTTTGGAATAAAATTAGTACACAGTCCTACTCGGCCAAATTTCTTTACTGGGGCGATCATGTAAACTCGGTTCCAGACCTCGCTGCCAGCCCCCCCTGGCCTCCGTTATTTATTATACTTTCAAAAGGAAAGGAAAAAATGACAGTGACAGTGACAGCTAGCAATCTGAACATATTTTACAGCCTTGTTTAGCCAAGCCGTGTATCTCTAATTTCAGACAAGCCCTCCAGGATTACTAAATCCTTCCACAATATTATTTATGATAAACAGAAGCTTTTGAACATCCTGGAAGTTACAGGACTGTTAAAACGAACATTCGTATAATGATTTTTCATTACCCGCATTCAATGGTTATCCATCGGCGGAAACTTACGATTTAAAACAGCTGTAACAATTACAAGACCTTAGAAAGCTAGGTATCCGTGTTTATACTTTGGAAGATTGGAAATAAGTCCTCCATGGCCCAAGGGGTTATTTATCGTCCCGTTTCATGGTAGCAGGTGTTGCTGAAGTCTCCACGTGTACACGTGTTCAATTGATAAACGTTTGAAACCAGCCCTCAGAATGTTACGTCAAACGTTCAGATGTAAACAAATGAAAACGAGGCCACACAGAATGGGAGAAACTTCCAACTTCGCTGATTTCCTCCTCTTTTCGTTGAAATATTTCAGCTCTCTGAGATGCGCACAGAACGAAGGCAACTGAGCTCGAATCGATCGATAGTCCCAACATGCTTTGCGCGCTGTGTCCAACCTCCTCCTCTAGAGGTTGTGTTTTAAAATGGAGCACAGCGAGGAATATACGTGCAACTTTTTCTCCTTGGAAGTGGTCACGTGAGCAGTATCGAATGCTATCGAAAACATCGATACTTCTGGAGAGTATCGATATTTTTTAGGTATTCCGGCATATATCAATGATATTGAATAATAACTGGTAGCGATATGGCCCATCACAAAACGGCACTCCGGGACTGACTGTAGAAAGCACTGTAAAACCAACTGTTTCATTCTTTTTAGACAGGGCCCTGCTTCGATGCGTAACGCAAAAGTCAGTAAATGTTGCTGAACTAGGGCACGTCGTGTGAAAGTTGTACGTTCGATACACGTTACCGAATGTATCTCTCATTTATTAATCTGATACAAAAGAAAATCTTCCTACGGCCATACTGACTGAACACTTTCTTTTGCATCAGAGGAGGCCGGTTTGAATGCAATTTTCTCTATTTAACTGGAGCAGAGCCCATGCGATGTCTTAGGGACATAAGCAGAGTATACTGTCCTTCCCACAGAAATTTATCACCCGTGTGGGCTGATTATCTTACACACGGACTAAAGTTTTACGAAAATATAATTTATTAAGCGGCATCTCGCTGACACCCTTTAGTGTAGTTTAACAAAAGAGTTAACTGTGTTTAGTAGTTATTGGCATGCTTTGATTGATATTGAAAATTTGAAGCCCTTCTCAAATGTCTACGCAAAACGAAACAGTTCCTGAGTAGGTGTGAAATAGAAAAATTACATTTTTTGTTCTGAAATAGGTTAAGGGTTTAAAGGAGTGGGCCGCACACCCTACCCAAATTTTTAGGGACTGCCCTCCGGGTTAATACTGTAATTAGATAGTCGGATTTACTTTATCCTTTGCAGAAGAAAATGCAATTAGAAAAAAAAAACGGCATTTCGGGAGGTAATCTTTGACCAAACCATTCATTTGAATGCTCATAGTCCCTCTTTTCTGTCGTTACTCTATCACTGATTGTCGTTTCTACCCTATCAGATTCCCTAGCTGGTCATTAATTGCAGAGAATCATGTCACAAAACTTATCTCAACTGCCATCTTTGCCAACTTTGACGTAAGTTTTTTCACATAAGTGCTTAAGGTGACCTTTAAAACATGGATGGTGTGAGCTTTAAAATGGATGGATCAGTAGGGAGTCAAAGTGGCACTCAACAAAGTGCAAACGAAATCATCAAAAGGACAAATTGGTAAGTATAAAAGAATGACCATGGATTACGACCTAGGCGTATGAAAATTATTTGTGATAGTCTGCGTTTTACAAAAACCTATCAGATTATTTTTTTTTCAGTTTTTTATAATGATAAACTTTAAAAGTTTAAAACTGGTCGTGTAACCTTATTGAGAAAAAAAGACCTTGCAACACTTGTAACTCCACATCAGTGCAAATGAACAGCTCTACAGAAGCTGATTTAGAATATTTCAGTGTATTCTATTTATAACTGCTTAAGTAAACCAAGTGTTAAAGTTTTCAGTTTGGAAAAAGAACAGTTATAATTAAGCATTCATGAGAACAACTGATGAGCAAAATCAGAATTTGGACGGAATTTCTCATTCAAACGTCGTGGGAGTACATATTCGAATTCTGTTTAAAAGATTTTATCAAGCGAGTCAAAGGACCAATGTGGTCATGCAGTTGGAGAATTTTCCGAGCTTGTGCGATGCAAGCTATGAAACGTTATAGCTACCCGCGTTACTCGCGGCTCACGACTTCGCGAATCTCCGCTCGCGCGGCTCACTTGCCAGCTTCTCAATAAAATTAGGAGAAGAAAGAGACTCCTCGCAGTCTACGGATGTAGTTTCGTATGTACTTTACGAGTGGTCAATTTTCTACTAAAACACTTTTGTCTATATAATAAAATAGAATTAGTTTTGGTACTGAAAACACTATATATCTAACTGAACATTGGATTTGTGGATCATCCTTCAGTTTGTTTCTGTTCCTTAACCCTTCAACGCCCGGATTTTGTTAAAAAAAAAAAAAAAAAACCTTTTTAGCCCCAACTCCTTTTTTTGGCCGTCCTGCTGTCAATTTCTACAGAAACCACACACTCTTACAGCTTTACCAATTGTACAAGAAATTGTACACCAGACATATGTAACCGACAGCAGCTAACCACTGAACTTTTGAAGGTGATAAAGGATATTAATACATACAAAGCCGACTACAACGGCTAAAGAACGGCCAGAATGATGTTTTGGGAACTCCAGGGTTCTAATAATTAAGCCAAAAAGTTTAGGCTTCTTAATGGCAAATTTTCTCTGCGTGTTGCGTCTTTGAACTGAATTTTATCTTTGTGACTAAGATTTAGCTGATTTCTTTTTCAAATCGTATTAACAGAACAGCTTTATAAATCAGAATTTTCATTCAGTGTGTAGCTTGAAATAGATCAGTCTTGCTAAAGCAAACAACAGTAGTAAGTTTAACATTATCCGAGGTAGTTATTGTTTCGATATACTTGCTGAACAAATATTAAAAAATGTAGTATAAGACAAAATTAATTATTTAAAATTCTTTGCAGAAATTAGGCAAGAAATCTGGTTCAGCTTAACAACTGACAAATTTTAAACTAACAATAGTTTGTACTTACAATTAAGCGGAGACAAATAGTTTCCATTTTGCTGTTTCAGTTCTCTCTCTTTTTGCCTTTTTAAGAGTGGCTGCCTGTTAGGGTCGAGAATGCTCCGTCAACGACCCATTTGGCGAATTCCTCATATTTTACCCAAAGATACCCTCTCGTAAAATGTTCTCAAAAATCACATTTAAAAGTTCGAGCGATGTTTCAATTTTCAGAAATTCACAAAAAATTGAAAGTGCGGCTAAAGTGCGGTTTTTCGCCTGATCAAATACCCAAAATTAGGTGTGAGGACGAAGCATCGCTAGGGCATTAAAATAAATTCAGTTGACGTCAAACGTGGCATGAATTAGGAACAACTACTCTTATGTATGTTTCACTTTCAAAACAATTTAAATTTGTTAATACTGAGATTTTGCGAGCCATTTTGAAAGCACCTCTATAGAGTGCTGATAATGGCGGCAAAATGTAGGTGAAGTTGAACGGCATGAAAATGGTCCTGGTACCTCGTTTTTCGACAAGTTTACTTTATAGCCAGAAGATATCATTATTAAATATTTCCGATGCCAAGTTTCAAGGTCAAACTCAAAAAGCTTCCCTGTGAGAAAATCGAATGTTTTATGACATGCGCTCGGCACAAATCACGCAAGATTTTTAGATGAACTTAGGTTAATCAGCTTCAACTGCGCCGATAAAATTCTAACAATAATTTAAATCTTGGCAATTTGCCATTCAACTTGAAAAATTTCCCCCCTAGCAAGTAGAAAAATATATTCGGGTGTTTTAGAGGCTCTTGAAAGTCTCATTTGTGCTGAAAAACCCTCCAGTGTAAACATTGTGCGTCGGCTTGTATTCGCCCTGTTGTATTCGCTGTTGACATTTCAAACCGAAGGGATTTCCGAACCCTCATCCACTTAGCCTTTTTTTTTCAATTTCACCACAGGTAACCCAAGCTCTATGAGAGATATATAGACCGTGTGACCTTTGTTCTGCGTTGTGTGAGTGTTGTAATATGAGCGTAACGGCGGAGGTTGCGTAACAGTGAAATTATAAGGATTTGTATGGGAAAAAAACATTCCGACTTTAATTTAAAAATGCAAACGTGTTTTTAATAAAAAAAAAACCCGACCTGAAGTCCTCTGTCTGTTGTTCTTTCTCCTATGTGGTTTTTGGAGCGATTTAGCGCGATTCCAGTGAGTTTTAGTTCTACTGCCTTTCTCTCTATGTATCCTTTACCAGGGTTGGGCACTCGAGCTGGTAGGCCGATCCGGTCCGCTGAGGGAAAAGAGCCGTAAATTCCTTCCAGAGCCTCCGATCGCCTCGAAATTTCGCGTGCACCACGCACGATAGCTCTTTTACACATCCAAGCCATTTAACCACAATCCATTTACATTGAGGGGGCCTTAAAGGTCGCCAACATCTGCAAGTTTTTCCGTTGAGAGCCATCGATAACGGCTTTATCCAGATGTCTCGTGCACCGAGCGTTTGAAAAACAGCTTAGCGACCTGGCCTAAGGTTCGAATTACTTACACACCCCGTGGGCGACGGTAAAACAATGCCAACAACAATACTGCTCTCGGGCCCTTCCCTGGCAAACAATGATTTGTCACCATTGTTCCTATTGACCAATCGCAGCGAAGGCAAGCGAATTCAGAAGATTTTCTTTCCATCAGCTCGATAAACACGAAATGCTTTCAAAACAGAGAGAAAATAATCTTTCCGAGAATATAAAAGCTCAAGGTTCCGCAAGGAAGGAATTAAAGCTATCTGGTTTTTCACCAGAATGGAAAGTGTGGTGAGTACATTGTTATATTTATAGATAAAATGAAGAAAACATGGCCAAGAAGTTAACGAATTTTAAACGTGAATTTGGTTGTTTCATAGGGTTTTGACAAATTACGTGTACGCGCCGGAAGGATTTGTCTTTGTCAACGAAATTATCGGTCATGCCCTTAAAGAAAACGAGAATTTCTGTAAAGAATTATCCCGTTCGTCCCTGGGCTGGATTGTCAAAGACATATTTGGCGACCAAGTGCGTTCTGTTCAGAGAGGGCCGAGGGGAACGAAGCAACGCGCGCGCGCCTACTTAAATCTACGGCGAGTTCCAAACAGCTCATATTATGCAGAAAATCGTGGCTTGTTAAATCATACGGCCTCCGGTAGCCTCAGTAATTTAGTGTCCACTTTAAAGCTACCAGATTGTTGGCATGTCATCGAAGATGGCGCTGAGCAAATAAGTATCATAAGGCATGAAAGCTGGGAATTCAGAAAACAAAGGGGAATTTACAGAGCTCAAAGTCATAAACAAAACACCACAGGAAATTACTCTGCAAGTCAAATCACACGGATGTAGTGTAGACTTAAAAAAGGATTTTGGTTTGGAGGGAATAGTCAATAGCATGCCCGTGGAAAAGCAAATTCTGCTAGCTGTCAAATATATAGAGAACTCTTCCTTGTGCTTTGGCTTTCGATTAGAGGAGGGTGAAAATGTCCTGGCCCTCCTGCCCCACGTCAATGGTGTTTTGCGTGAACATGGTGGAAGTGAATGCCAAACAGTTTTTGCAGAAAATTGCCAAGTGTTAGTTGATACAGCAAGGGCCTGCCAAAACTGCTCCCGACTGCATAAAGTTGATAACAACCGCAGGAAGAGGAAGGCCGAACAACCAATGGTCCATCCTTCTTGCAATAAGCGATTCATGACAAAACAAGATATTGAATGTCAACTTAAGAGTGAACAAAGGGCCAGACGAAATGCAGAGAGAAGAGAATTATACCTGAGGCAAAAATTTGAACAGGAGGCAGTACTTGTTGCAGACGGAGATCAAGAAGACCTTCTTAAAATGTCAACAAAACTAGAGGAAAATCTACCGGAAGACATGCGGTTGCTATGGGAACAGCAGCAGAAGATAATCAACACCACGAGCAAAAATGGTTACAGGTGGCACCCAAAGTAAGTCAGTGTGATAGTTATAAAATAGATACTTAACAGCATTAAAGGATGACTCCCCTTTAGGGGACAAGAAACCAAATGGCCCCATACCATTCGGAAGTTCAAAACTACACTTTCAACCCCTTGGAGTTAACACGAACATTCCTGTTATTTTATTTTGAAATACCCACTTGACCGTCGCGACCTGGAAGGTGAAGCCATTCTGTACACCTGCCAGTGTTAGTTGGGATAATTTAAATAAAATGGATGGGGTGGTAGTGGTGATAATGATATTGTAATAATAATATTGTAGTAATACCAGATACACATTGCATTTTGATTGATGGTATTTTTTTTTATATAGGATCATGCAACTGTGTATACAATAATTTATACTGCAAGACCCCTAATGTATTGGATCCTTTAAGACGTTTCCTACGTCTCCCAAGCAATCGCACCATCAGGTAGATTATAATTAGCAGATTAGAAAAACTAAGGAAAAAATTAAAACTAAAAAAGTGCACAAAAGATCTTCATCACACTTTTTTAGTAATTATTATTTATGAGTGAGTTAACTGCAAACCTTTTTATCCCACAGGTATCATAAAAACAAACGTGAACAAAAGCCAGGATGGAACAGAGAAATGGTTGAGTGGTGTAAGCAGGCTGCACTAGAGAACAATTTAAAGGATTGTGATTATTGCGGTGGCTTTGTTGTTGACGAAATGAAGATCGAGGTAAGTAATAGGATAGGTAGAAATACAGTAAAAAACCTGCAAGTAAAAACCTATTGTTTCCAGGTTAGGCTAAACAGGTTCTTACATAAATGGTAGTAACAGTGTAACACAAATTTAGGCTAGTTAGGTTTTTTTTTCTGAAAAAAAAATTGCTAATAGAACTTTCAATGGTGTTCGGCCTACTCCTTGTATAAAATTTGCATACCACAAAAGTGGCTAAAAAGGTTCTTGTTCAAAAAAGGGGGGGGGGGGGGGGGAGGTTAATTTGCAAATTTTTGCCTAGAAGGATCTAAATGGTAGGTTCTTACTTGCGGGTTTTCACTGTATTACACTAATTATACTGAATCCAATATGCTTGAATTAGTTTAACAGTTACTTTATTTTATAAAGAATATCATTCAAGATAATCAAAGAAGCAATGAAATTTAATAACAATTTACTACGATTAACTGGAACTAAGATTAACTAACATACCAAATATTTAATTTCCTAAAATTATTATCCACCATTAACAGGAAAATGTAGAAATGGTTGTTAAGGATGGAAAACACCGACTGGTTGGTTTTGTGGAGCTTGGTCCTTTACACGATGACATGCTTGCTTTAGAAAGTAAGCCCTAATACACCCACATATCATGAACAACTCTGTGCTTATATATACATTGTACTTCTTCTAAATTACCATAATTAATTATATGCCTTTTAATTTAATGCTTGTAATTCTGCTTTCTTTTACGGTCTATGCAAAAAGGAACCGTTATTGGAACAAAACCAAAATGTGCTACCACAGGCAATGTTACATTGGTACACATTGGTACAAATATTTGAGGGGGGCTTAATCAGTTAATATTCTACCTTTAGGGTACCCTTGCTATTTACATGTACAATTAAAAAACAAACCACCAAATGACTAAGCAACTTATATACATATTTGATTGTTCAATTTTAATCTGCAGGAAAAACGGAAACCAAACTGGCTTCACATGTCCTGCAGTTTCTTTTTGTCAGTGATTGTGGATTTAGATTTCCAATTGCTCAATTTCTCAGCCATGACTGTACTCCAACTGACCTGTTTTACCAATTTTGGAAAGGTGTTGGTATGCTGAAAGAGTTTTCCTTCAAGTAAGTAAAAGCATTCAGAGCAGATCCATGATTCTCTAGGACACCCCTACATTACATGTGTACTAATTTTATACAGAAGTGGTCATAACTAGTGCACTTGAAGATCCACCTTGGTAGGAAGGGTCCTACATATAAACTTAGGAGTCCCCAACAACCCTATTAAGAAGCACATGTATCCACAAATGTATTGGCATGTAAATTTCAGACGAGATGTTAGCTTTTTTGTTTGCACCAAGCTTGCACATACTATTGAAACAGTCAAAAAGTTTTAAATCTTATGCTCAGTTATTAGCCCCCATAAAGTAGGGCCTGTACAATTAAAATGCTTTCTTTGTGGTATGTTTAGGTTATGTCAGAGCATGATAGTCTTGACTGTTTCATATGGGAATTTATAATTCCCATATTTGCATGTGAAATCAATTTAGAAACAGTAAAGTGATTAAATCAAACATTGTTGGAAACTTTTGGATGGCACCTTATCAAAATTCATAAAAATGCAACAATCAATTTGTAAACCTCACTGTTGGTATGAGCCCCTGACCCATTCAGGGCATTTGTCTTGTTTTCCATTTGAGGGTGAAATAAAATTTGTCACGATTTAAAAAAAAAAACTTAAAATAAACAATTTCTTATTTTTTTGTTCTGTTCTACGAAAACAGCATTTACTGGTGCATTCTTGATGGTGCCGATGTGAACCGCAAATTCATCAAAATGCACTTCCCAGGCTATGACCCAGTTGAGAAAAAGTTTGTTGCTTTCAATATGCACACCGGAGGACCCATGGTATTCATGGGGGATTGTAAGGTAAGATTATGAGCATGAAAGATTAACTTGTTTATAGTATGTGCTTTACCTGAAAATATCCATGAAAGGTCAATGGGAATTACGAGGGGGAGGGGTTAACCAAAACTACAATTTTTAAAAGGAAAGTATGGGACTTGTCTGAAAATTCCAGGGGGTTGGGTAGGCTTAAACCATTCATGGAAGGGGTATGGATATTTTCTGGAGCAGCACAATAAAATTGATATTGAAATCATATTATGCAGCTGTACTTCACTTATTTATCAGGCTGTCCCTTGATAATGTTATAATTACATTTGTAGCACAACTTCAAAAAAATTCGCAACAATATAGAGAAGAGTAACTTGGCCGGAAAGCCCAGATGCCTGACCATAGCTGGGAAGAAGATTCTCTGGTCTCATTTTGTTGATGCATACAAGTTCGATCAAACCACAACATCAATTCACATACACGAGCGGCTGAAGGGGGAACATTTCAATCTTGATCCCGCTCTACGGATGCGCAATCATCTGGCTGAAGACGTCCTGGACAAAAAGATGCATTTCCTGTTGATGGTAAAGATGATTTTTAAATAAGCATTTTTAAAGTAAAAAAACTTATTTCCTATTATGCATTTAATTCCCTTCTCCCTTACATGGAAAAGCTTATAGACTGAGGTACAAGACAGAAACCATTCAACATTTACACTTTTCTGCATTTCCTATCCATGTTCATGTATGTCTGACTTGTTTCTACAAAAGATGCCCAGCAGGCTGACAGAAGGTCCTGCAATTCACTAACACCCACCCTTCCTCCCCCTGAGGGCCTCTGGCTAGACTTGGAGGCTGGGTGGAGTGCCTTTTCATTCCCGATGACAGTCAAGCTGCTACAAGGCTGTATTGGCAGCTGGGTTCAGCTGCCAATACATAACAATCATGAATTAAATACGATGTCATTGGTCTAACTGGCAGAATCTGTTGAAAGTGACCCAAAACTTGACCACCTGTATAGATGCCCGCCCCTCTAGTAAGCCAGCTATTACATGTAGATGCCTAACCCTGGGCTCCCTAGGGCTATTATGTGTAGGTATTTGAGCCCTGGAGCCCCCCCCCCCCCCCCCCTCAATTTTAACATGCAGAACTGGCTTGAAAGCTGACTATCGTCAGTCTTCGAGTACATATCCTGGATTCCACCTTTGGTCAAATCAATGTAGATGTAAACTATGTGTATTGGGAAAAGTGAAGATTACAAGAAAGTGAGTGCAGCCTGACTGAGAGTCATCTCTCTCTTACAAAAGTTCTACATTGTCTCTATATAGGCCTACAAAAGGCATCTGACAGAAAATGGTAAGGATGACAGTGCCCTTGATGCTTCAATTCAACTAGTGGCCCACACAAATGCAGCTATAGATTTTTTCAGTACAAGCAGAGAAGCTGTTAGAAGTATAGACGATCCACGGATTAAAAGTCTGGATGGCTTCCTACAGTATCTTGCAGACTGGAAAGAAGAGACACCGACTTCCGAAAACTTCATATCTGAAAAACTCTGGTTTGACCTCCAAGCAATGACACACGGTTTCAAATCACTTGTAAACATCAAGTTGACAAAGTTCCCCAACTCTGCAATCAAGGAATGGATTGTCAACCAGGACGGGGTTGAAAATCATTTTTGTCAGACAAGAGCATGTAATGGACAAAACAATAACCCAACTTACAGGCTTCAAGAATCATCTCAAAATTCTATCCGATTTGGGCAACAAACCATAAGCAAAAAGTGTAATACTGGTAAGGCCAGAACTTAAGAAAATGTAACGGATTTTAAAACAGGGTAAACATTAGACTTCAACGAATGTAGTTCATTAGTATTTTAGGCATTGTTATCAAGTTTTCCGAACTACATTTTAATTATGCATGTTGCATTTGTATACATGTTCTGCTTTGTGTTGGATAGGTTAACTCGAACTCGGATAACTTGAAAACCTTGCTAACTAGAACTGAATTTCATTTCCCCTAAACAAAATTTGGGTTGCATTTACCTCAATAACTTGAATTCTGGCTCTTACCACTTGCCAATGATGTCCCATTAGCTCTTCTAAGACTAACACTACAGCAATTTGATTTTAATTAGAGCGACGAAAAGATCATGTATTTGGCAGTCATTATCCACACTTAACATATAAATGTATGATCCTGCTAGAGTTTCTGACGAGATAAGTTTAATTTGCACTGTACTGTGTAATGAAGTGCTGAAAAATCTGTAAACTATCTATTATTTACATGACTAATTGAATTCTCAAAAGACCCAGATATCAATTATTAACATGACTAATTGAATACTCAAAAAACCCTGATATCTCGAAACCCCGCCTACTTGAACTGTTTTTTGTTTCCCTTCAGAGTTAGAGTTATCCAGTTTCTACTGTATTACAAGCAAGGCCTTTGTCTGCATTGAATATGCAAAATCAACTTTTCTTGTTGTGCTTTGTTTCAGACATCTCTAAATATTTTTCTTTCATTAGAGTATCGAAATTGTACAGGCTAATGCTCTGAATGTTGTTTACAGAAACAGTGAAATGAAAGATAAAAGCAACACACTCGTGGCTCTGTCAATTGATAGATGAAGTTTTCAAATTTTCCCATTACCTCTTTCAACAGCTCAAAATGGAAAGCAATTACTATTCAAGGGAGGTGATATTTTTTTCCTGAAGTTGCCTTAAATAATTTAGAATTTCTGATGATGTCAAGAAACAACTTCCATAATTTGGATTCAAAAAATAGGTAAATTCAATGTACATTTCTACTGTGTTTGTAGAGCAAATTTTTAATAAACTCACCAGTTACTGCATACAGTCATTTTGTTCTTAGTCTAATCTGATAATTCTGAGAACAACTCTGCCATCATTAACTTCAGCCTGAGCACGTAGTCGATTTAGGAAATGAGGGTGGGGTATTCCATCATTGCTGTTCATTGCTTTCAAAGCCTCTACCAAACCATGGGCCAACTGCTGCTTATTATGGCTAGTTCTGACCTGGATTCCATACGCTCTACAAAGCTTCTCCAGCTGCTCTTTTGTGTACACTCTTTTCACCCCCGCAAGGCCGTGCTTCTGGGCAAAGAAGTGCAAATGATGGTTGCTGACTTGCTTGCCAGTGGATCTGTCTGCAAGGATTGTTTCAAACTTCGGATGATCATTTCTTTCAGCTGTCACCTGCTTCCGCTGTAGCACCCGCTTCCTGTGCTCTGCTGTTTTCTTTAGTCTGCAAGCACGTTTAAAATGTCGCAGGAACTGACATGTTGCCATCTTCATGTATCTGGTGACTACATCTTCTAACAGCTGATCCACTAGAACCTGAAAAAAGAAATTACAGTTATTTAGCCTCATCGTACAACATATTTAAAAGAGTCTAACAACTTTCAAGCTTGCCCCACCTACTGAATGTGGAATTTTAAATTCTGATGAACTTGATTTTGAACATAATACTTTAAAATTAACATGCAACAGGAAAGGTTCAATTGCACTTTAAGTAGATAAATAAATCATGGCCATCATTACTCTCAGTGTACAGTCATACATGTAACTGGTTACAACAAGCATTTTGGTACCAATTAAAAATAATTATCCAAAATTACATTTATACATTCTGGCTAAAATTAAGAAAAAAGACGGTGAAGATCCGCAGATTTGAAAACATGAACCATTTTGCTGTGTTTATTTGCAAGCAATTAATGCTTTGATTTGACTATAACATTTTAAATGGGCAATAACCAATCAGATAGGCGATAAATTGAAAAAGCTACTTAGCATGACAGCTTGCATTTTTTTCCATCTTGTTCCTAATTGGCTTATTTTTTGATACACATTAACAACCCAGAAACAATTCTTACTAGTTTTCCCCTTTTGCAAACTGCAGCTAAGGATCACCTAAACTTTGTTCACATAAAATAAGTCATGGCCTTGACCTATTTGAATTATTTTTTTACACACCACTTTGTTAGCTTCAACATCTTTGAATGCTCCTGTCCAAGCTGTTTTCAGGGCTGTGTCATCTTTGATTGCTTGAATTGCATTGTCAGCAAATTGAGCTTTTTCCTGTGAAGACATCAGTCTGGACGAATTCATGTGTTGAACTCTCATTTCTTCAATGATCATAAAGCAAGCAAAGGCCTCATCTGAGATATGAATCAATCCACGTTCTCTGTATTGTCTATCCTCTGTTACTTCCAAGGTTCCTGGCACATTTGTGTTTTCCTTAAGCCAAGAGTATTGAACAATGATGTTTTCCTCTAATAGCTCGCATTTTGCATATGCAGCATTGACACTTTGACATGTTTCACTTGATTGAGAAAACATGTTCTTCCTGATGTATCTTCTTGAACGTTCGAGCTCCTTCCTAATGGACCACCCACCAATATGTCGCAACTTCGCAAGGCCTTCAACAGGCATTTCAGATACACTGAAATTAAGTTCCTCTGCCTCATGCCTGCGCTCCACTTTGCTAGCTAAGTGATGAATGAATGACGAAAATGTATCTAAGCACAACATTGAGCCAATAGACAGAGGTGCTTCCGATAGCTCATTCACTCCAAAGAGGGCACGGAGCTCCCGGCGGTATTCGACCGAACCAATGATATCTATGTACAGATGATGCGTGGTGTCCGTAAAGTGCTTGCGCAGCATCACATTTTGGACGATTTCATCTCCATTGGTTGCAAGGTGGTCACCAAGCAACACAAATATTCTGTACCACAGAATGAGAGAAAAAAGCTTCAGCTGTGGAACACTGTCCGACAAAACTTGAGCAGTGGCAGCATTCTTTGCAGAACAGAAGTCATTAGTAAATGCAGTCTCAGGCACTGCTTGACTGCGCAGGACCTGACAGATGTCAAAATCATCTGGAGGTTGACTTAGTTCGTTTTCGCTTGCTTCCAAATCAAGGAAGACATCCCCTAATTCAACGAAGATTTTATCGCCCTCCTTTTCAAAGTAGGATGCAACTAGTCCATCAGGATAGTCGTCCATTGGCATTGACTCTGGCGCATCCCCATCTTCCTCCCCAAAGTCATCTCCGATATCAGAAACTTTAAACATATCAATGTTCAGGTCACGATTAACACAACAAGTTAAATCGGGACTTTCTTCCTGGCTTTGTTCACAAACATGGATGGCTTCATTTGGAGGTTTAAGAAGTTGATCCTGTTTGAATCTGCATACTTGAATGTCATCCGGATGGCGTACACGGGAAATGGCAACATATATTAAGCCAGGTACAAACTCCTTTGAGCAATGCACCACGGCACGTGACAAGGTTAAACCCTGTGTCTTGTGACAGGTGCATGCATAAAAGAGAATCACTGGAAACTGCGTACGGCTTCCAATTACTTTTCCTTTCCTGTCCCTCTTTGACCAGGTCTGTCGCTTTAAATACACATTTCCATGATTGGGGATCTCCACTTCCAGCGTCTCGCCTTTCACACCAACAAACGTACCCGCCGTACCATTCTTTACCACATCTGACAGATTCCACACAACCATAATTTTTGCACCTGCTTTGAGGAGAAGCTTGGCATCAGCATGGCAGTTAATGCCAGCAACATTTCCCTCATCCAAAGAATCAAACGTGAGGAGCTCACCGGGCATTTGGAAAAGGGCTTCTTGATTTTTTAGTTGGACAGATAGCTTGGTGAAGTAAATATCAATTGCTTCTCCTTCTCCTGCCAAGGGTCTGGCCAAAGACTGCAAGAGCATTTCTGTTTCTTGACTACACAGTCCTAAACGAAGCTCTTTCAGCGCGGTTATGAAGGTTTGGTCGGCTAGTGTCTGTCTCATTAACAGTCTCAGTTCAAACCTGTGCGGAATTGCCACGCCAAATAGACGTGAGCGAAACATAAAATCGCCATCATCAAAAGTGCTTGGCACTGGTCTAAGCTGTAAAAATTCACCCACCAAAATTATTTGTTTAGAGGCGAATGGCTTATATTTCCCACTGTCCTCTGCAAGCTCATGGTGAATCGCATTGACCAACTCAAAGATGCGCTTGCTCGACATTCCCGCTTCGTCCCATATTATGGTATCAGCTGCTTTTATTCTAGCGACACAGTGGGGCAGTGCAGTAGCTCTTGTCACAACCAATTCAGCAGGCATATCTGCAGTTTGCAAGGCATAATGCGAGTGCATGGTGGAAGATTTCACCCCATCCCCATAAACTGAACTGGAAATACCACTGGAACACACAACAACAACTTTCCGTCCGCGACTTTTTAGAGTTCGCACGAGACCTTTAACAACATGTGACTTTCCAGTCCCAGCCTGTCCAGCAAGAAGCAAATTATGGCCAGCTTCAGCAGTTCTCAGTACTTTCGCTTGCTCCTCTGTGAAACTGGAAAACGAATTTTGAAAAAAAAAACTGAGCAACACGTAGCTCAATTACAAGGTAAAGCCTTTTTTTAAGGCCGAACACTGGAAAAAAAGTGCGGAAAGAGTGACAAATTTCGGATTGCTCTCGTGTCAACACCGCGTGCATTGTGCTTAAGCTTATTGTGTGCCCCAATTGAGCCGGGAAGAACATCAATTGTGTGATTCGATCGAGCTACAAGCATAAGCTTCAAAGAAGACCTTCGCTTAGTCCCCTTTACTTAGTAAAACTTATAAACTCCTTATTATATACAATAAAGGGTACTTGATTGCAAGGAGCCATATCGTGAAAACAATGCCGTAAAAGAAGTGAGCAAACACACTCGAAACACACATCATGAAGACTGATTTGGGAAATTTGGATTTGCTGTGCTACCATACCAGACATTCATTAAAACGTGGAATTCGCGTTTTGGATTATTAGGATCTTGTAAATAGTTTGAAGAGAGTAAGATGTGTTTATGAATAGCTTGATAAGAAGATATAATGTGGATTTCATTCAGTGTGTGATTATTCTCGTGCATTGTGACACGCTCGAACAAGTCGGGCAAAATAAAACCCTTTGGCAAAATCTCTCACCTGTAATCCATTGTAGCTCTTCTATACTGCCACGAATTCTAACCGCCGTCCATGACAGATCGAAAACGTCCTCTGTTTAATGAAAAAAATCCCTTTTCTTAGTGAATAACCCTGGCTAGCTGAGCAAGAGTGTCCTTGATAGTGCAATTATTTCCCGAGTGGGCGCACCTTCGCGCAATCCCTTGATCTTCGCTTGCCTTCGCTGCGATTGGTCAATAGAAACAATGGTGACAAATCATTGTTTGCCAGGGAAGGGCCCGAGAGCAGTATTGTTGTTGGCATTGTTTTACCGTCACCCACGGGGTGTGTAAGTAGTTCGAACCTTAGGCCAGGTCGCTAAGCTGTTTTTCAAACGCTCGGTGCACGAGACATCTGGATAAAGCCGTTATCGATGGCTCTCAACGGAAAAACTTGCAGATGTTGGCGACCTTTAATGCCCCCTCAATGTAAATGGATTGTGTAAAAGAGCTATCGTGCGTGGTGCACGCGAAATTTCGAGGCGATCGGAGGCTCTGGAAGGAATTTACGGCTCTTTTCCCTCAGCGGACCGGATCGGCCTACCGGCTCGAGTGCCCAACCTTGGTAAAGGATATATAGAGAGAAAGGCAGTAGAACTAAAACTCACTGGAATCGCGCTAAATCGCTCCAAAAACCACATAGGAGAAAGAACAACAGACAGAGGACTTCAGGTAGGGTTTTTTTTATTAAAAACACGTTCGCATTTTTAAATTATAGTCGGAATGGTTTTTTCCCATACAAATCCTTATAATTTCACTGTTACGCAACGGCCGCCGTTACGCTCATATTACAACACTCACACAACGCAGAACAAAGGTCACACGGTCTATATATCTCCCATAGAGCTTGGGTTACCTGTGATTTCACATTTCAATTCGTTAAACACAAAATCGTGAAATACTTTATAAGTTTAAGCAGTTCGGATGGCTACCTGATTGCGCTGAAATCACTTGCGATCATTTCAAGAGCACTATCAATGTCATGTAAACAAACGATTGGATGGCAATAAAAAATCTCTCCAGAGATCAGGATGTCAAGAGCTTTAGTAACGTAACGTTTATTTAGCAGGAAGGTGATCAAAATGGCAGTATTATAAAGGTAGCAACGATTTCAAAATTCTGCCTATATAATTACAAAACTAAAAGGAAATCTGTACGTCGCCAAACAAATGTATAGCATTAAAAACGCTTATTAAGTTATATTCCTAAGCAGTCACAAGAAACATACCCAAGAAACGTACATCTACCTCAATGCCATACCAAAGTAGCTTCCACAATCTCAGAATTTCTGTTATGAGTATCAAGAGCCTTTTGAATCTATTTTCTGGTAGCATATTCAGTATCCTGGAATCCACACTATGTGCTGTGAGGTCAGGTAAAGTGTTTGACATTTGCTACATGCAGATAAATCACGCAACCCCCACGTAGCGCATATAGCCTGGTCACGCGCACACTGCTCTTGCAAAATTGTGTACATTTCGCTTAATTTCGCAAGTGAACACATGAAGAAGCACTTTCAGATATGTGGTTTGCTTTGCCGTGATTGTTTCTCATGTTCCAATGGCTCTTTGTAGCTATAGTACATTACTCAGTAACGCTACCACTTGCGGACAGTCTAGTTATATAAAACCCCGCTTTCAGGGGTTTTCTCTTTGGAAGAAAAGCAGTATGCCCTAAGCATTTGCCCAAGCCATAGAGCCGACTTTGGTATCCGCTGGAGGACAAGAAAAACCATTTGCGCAGTTCTTACAGAATAAGCGATGCATAAATCCGTGAATGCTGGGGGGAGCCACTGTGTGAATAGCCGGCAGTCAGCATATATCATCAAAAACACCAACACACTCATTCCAGTTGGATCGCGTAAACCTTTTGTTAACGTAATCGGTTTATATTGAGTGGTGTTGGAATTTTCCGCCCACGCATGAATACTTGGTGACCAGAGAATAGTAGCTTCCATATTCCCGTGGCACAGGTCACCCAATCAATTATCTTAAGTTGCTTGAGCTGCCTGTGCTTGCGAGAGTGTAGACGCAGTTATTTTCTCAGGTTATTTCCCTTTTCTTATGAAGCTAACGTTAATGTTATGTTTAATGTGTGTACTACTTACTTAAAGCGAAATATTTTGCTGTTTTTAGCAATTTGCAAATCGTGCGACGAGTTTATGACCAGGCAGACCATGTCGGACCAGACGCTGGAGGCTGCTGCTGTTCGGGCTGAGGTGATCGCTGAGGAAACCCCATTTCAGGTGGAGGCATCTGAATCACATACAGGTTTAAGTAGCAAATGGTAACTGTCGCGCGATCGTTACATACCCTCGAGTCGACACTGATAGCGCTCACTCGGTTAGCTGACGTGGCGAGATTCCCTGTGATCTATCGGGGTTTTATATTAGTGCCTAGGCCGAAGGATTGGCATTTTAGTGAATAGTGTAAATTTTGCGTTCGATTGTATGAGTTCAGACAAGATCTCATCTGGTAAGAATGCTAACTGTAATGGGCCTGTGATTTAGAACTAACTAGCAATTCGATTTGCGAATTCAGATTGGAAAGTTTGATTACTGACATTACTGACTAAAACTCAACCCTTCTTCGTCCTCAACCCATTCATAATGTTATTGTTGAAACAAAAGATGTTCTTGGGTGTCCCTAGTGTTGTTAGAATGACTACCAGATGAAGAAAAGATAAAATTAGCTGGTATCATGAATATAAACAAACACAAACGTTCAATTTCTAGGGGGTTTTTTTGTGTTATATCATTTAAAGGGAAGGGTTCACGGTCTAGCGCAAGCTCATGAATCTAAGTGCTACAGATTTTTTCGCCCGGGCACGCTGTAGCGAGCACACAAGCAATATTGTTTCATGATATTGTTGAAGAACCAATCAGAAGCGAGTTGACTGTTCGTGTGTGACATTTTTCCTTCCAAAGTTTCGCGTTTAATGATTTCTCAGCTATCTGCACGCGCCTCTGGTAGCCATTTGACCAAAGCGCGTGCAAATAGCGGGAAATTCATCAACCATGGAACAAAACCTTCGGGTCAAAAATAAATTCAACGTTGGCTGTGTTGGGGCAATCCACTGATATTTCCTGCGAATTTAGTCGTCCGCCGTTCTACTTTGGCTTACGATAGTATGCGATCGCTGAGTGGGATTGTTAACCGATAGAATTACTAATAAATCGGAAAAAGGTAATTTGATTAGTGCACATGCGCCGAGCCGTGAACCTGTCCCTTTAAGCCTTTCTGGAATTTTTTAAGGCTCGGAAATTCGGCATGGGATTTTTTGTAGGTTAATTTTTGTTCCAGGGATTTTTCTGGGTTTTGTTGGAAGCCCTAGGGATTTTTTTGGGTTTTGATTTTTGCCCCCATTCGATCATCCCCGTCATTTGACACTTGGAGTACCCCCCTGGGATATCTTTGGAGTAAACGTTTCCTCCGCGGTAGAAACCTTTGAACGTTATGATTTTTGGTAGGGCATCTTATTTTGTACAAGGCAAAAGGAGGGTTGTTCCCTGATAACCTGTGTGCAAGAAATAGCAAGACTGTAGAAAGTAATAACTCTTAATATTTTCTGTGTTGAAGGTCCCGGACATGATGCAAGAAAAGCATCATTCTCGCACGGAGATTTCATGTCATTTAAACGTGCGACGGGAACGACGGTGCCAACATCAACTTCAGTGACTTCATCAGGCTTCTTCATCAAACATCAGGCTTCTGAAGTTTCCTTTAATAGCAGCGAGACGACAGCTGTGTATTCCTGTCCCCAACACGGCTGCGTCCGTGTCTTTCAAAGATTCTCTGCTTTGGAGAGGCACTTGTCTCTGGAAAAGTGTACACAGTCACTAGAGAGACATTCGCTAATGGATTTAGCGAAAATGGGATACAAGACCTGCTTGGAGGGAAGGGTTGGCGTTTTACCGGCACTTCAAGCCCCGACGAGTCACCAAGAGGCCTCTGTGATACCAAAAGAGGGATAGGCTATCAGGGCAGCCAAGACGTCCTATCGATTCAGTGTTAATTAGAATCCTAGCTTATGGCGAAATTTCACATTGGCCAAACGACAGGCCGCAAGGTTGACGCTGAGCTAGTGGCACGAGAAATGCTACGAGCCCGCTTTTTCAGGCCTCTGAATTCTTGTCCTCTTCGCAGGTCGCGTCCTTCTCCTCTCGTCAAAGTGCCGCAGTACGTCAAAGCGATCCAGATGAGATGGATGTTCAGGCTGCTCTGGAGGACAATAATTTTAGTCAGGCAAAGGAGACTGTAGAAACAGTTCAGCTCCGGCATCCTCTCGTGTACGATCATTATGACCTGTGTGCAATGGCAGTGCGCAATACCCTGAAGCAGCTCAAGCTGCCGATGCTGCAGCGCGTACCTGGGCCTAGATGTGCCTCTCCCACCTGTGCGCAAAAAAGCTCCATACTTGGCGCTTCTAGAGGACATTACTAGCAAGTGCTCGTGCAGAAAGTAATTCTTGACAAGTGTCAGAAATCCTCGTTTTCATTGACAAATGGATATATTGTACGGGATGGACCATTTTATTTTTGAAAGGGTGAGAGGGATGCCCTGGATGTCATGTAACAATAACAATTAGAGTATACGCTCTATACCGCATTTAGAAAGAAGAAAGCATCCCGCACGACCCACATTCGGAAACAAAATCCTGCTCAGACAAAAGTCAGGATACAATCTACGGGAAAAAGTCTCCAGCCTCACCCATAAAAAAGGCCATAATTTTGTCCATCCCAAACTACAGATATTTCTCGCAAAATAACCTTCCAGAGAGGTTTATTTGATTTATTTATGATACTTGTATTTCATGACATTTCTTAAAGGAAATGAAGTTTAACTGTACATCGTCCATAAAGCTAATTAAGGTAAAACAAAAGGAACATGTTTTACCACTGCACCTGTGTCACTGTGTGGGATTGCGTGAGATTTCTTTGAGTCTCAAATGTCAACAACACTTAACCTGACAGTACAAATTGCGATGTAACATTACAAAATAGATTGAAATGGCTCCTGATTTGCTTATGCCAGAAAGCCTGGGATTGTGGAAGCTGGTGTAGTGTAGCAATGAGGTAGATGTACGTCTTTTGGGTATGTTTCTTGTGGCTGCTTCAGAATATAATTACATTGTAGACCTAAATGTTGTGCACTTCGGAGTGGGACAGTTTTGCTGCTTTGTTCTGTAGTTTTATAGGGAGAATTTGGTTTGAAATTGTCGCAACCTCTGGCTATAACACTGACATTTTGATCATCTCCCGCTGTATGAAGGTTTCGTTACTAAAGCTCTTGACACCCTGACCTCTCTCTCGAGATTACTGTATGAATTCCGTCCAATGGTTTGTTTACTAGATATTGAGAGTGCTCTTGAAATGATCACAAGTGTTTCAACTCGATCAAACAGTCCTGCGAACTCCAAAACCTTATTAACTATTTCGCGATTGTGTGTCTAACGGACTGAAATGTGAAATTTTGAAAATATTTAACGCCTAGTGGCTGAGAGTTCTGGAAACCTCCCCGGTTTGAAATGCCAACAGCGCTTGTTGACAAATTCACTTTAGGCGAATACAAGCCGACAGTAATTTCCAGCTCAAATTTGACTTTCAAGAGCCTCTAAAACATTCGAATGCATTTTATACTTGGTAGTAGGTAACATTTTCTAGTTCAGTCGGCAAATTGCTAAGATTTAAATTATTGTTAGAATTTTTATCGGCGCAGTTGAAGGTTATCAACGTAAGTTTATTTATAGATCTTGTGTGATTTGGGCAGAACGCATAACATAAATATTCGATTTTCTCACAGAGAAGATTTGCAAGTTTGGCCTTGAAACTTGGCATGGGAAATATTTAATAATGATATCTTCTGGCTGTAAAGTAAAATTATCGAAAAACGAGGTACCAGGCACATTTTAATGCCGTTAAACTTTCACCTACATTTTGCCGCTCTATTAGCACTCTATAGAGGTGTTTTTAAAATGGCTCGCAAAATCTCAGTATTAACAGATTTGAATTGTTTTGAATGTGAAACATGTATAAGAATAGTGGTTCCTAATTCATGTCAAGTCTGACTTCAATTGAATTCATTCTAATACCCTAGCGATGCTTCGTCCTCACACCTAATTTTGGGTATTTGATCAGGCGAAAAACCGCACTTTGGCCGCACTTTCAACTTTTTGTGAATATCTGCAAATTAAAACATCGCTCGAACTTTTAAATGTGATTTTTGAGAACATTTTACCAAAGGGTATCTTTGGGTAAAATATGAGGATTCGCCAAATGGGTTGTTGACGGAGCATTCTCGATCCTAACAGGCGGCTACTCTTAATCTTTTGTTAACTTTCTCGATGGTACAGAATGTATGAAAAATATCAAGCCGAAAGAGTCTCCCTATTTTCAAGTACACAGTATAAGTTAGGTAAATTCAAAAAAACCTGAACGCTGTGCGTGAACTTTATAGGTTCCTTAAACTTCCTAATATTGCTACTAAAAACAATTGTTTCGTTCGATTTTGAAGAACTCAATAAAAAGTTTCAATAACCTTAAACCACATGATTCCTTGTTTATACATGTTTTTGGTTGCTACTAAGCAGTGTCAAAGAATCACGTAAATCTGTGCAAAAGCCTCTTACAGCTAATCTAACTGCAGCACTACTGCCTAAGATATTGGCTAATATCACGTTTCAGTGGAGACTTGAACTAAAAAGTCCCTTGTCAGGAGTTGTCCGCAGTGAACTATTTTCACCGGTCTCACCCGCACTTCGATAATGAGAATGGGAGCCCTGGCGGACGCTATCAGCCGCAGAAGGGCTAATGAAAAGGGGAGGGGAGGGCGGGAGAAGCTGCTGAGAGAGACCACAAGATGGATAAGTACAGATGAGACCAGATGAAGACAACTATAAAATATACTACCAACCGCCATGAAACATACCACGGGCGTTGGAGAAAAGAGAGCGAATTCATAATGTATTCCCCGTACATACGCTACGGTGAGACCGCTGACAATAGTCTCACCTGCACTTCTATAATGAGAATGGGAGCCCTGGCGTCCTTAAGCTTATAGCATCGGTAATATGAAAAACAGGTGACAAATGCCCCAGCAAAACAAGATTCGAATCACACATATCTAAAAACAAGGCACCCACACTCAAAACCAAATCTCCCACACTCTAAAACAAGGCCCCAAACTTAGCGAAAAGCATCTACCCAAACTAAACACTGTGAGGAAGCAGAAGAAGATCGCTTTACGCCTGAGGGACAAGAAGGAAATGCGCAAATGAAATTTTTGAGGGAGTTCAGAGAAGTATATTGCGGACTTAACAAACTAGACGTTTCTTGAAATGCAGGAGAACGAAAATGGGATGAAGAGCCTTGGCGGAGAACTTCATGTAATACAGTGCAGTTTGACCGTTCTTCCAGCCAACAAGGGACGGTACATGACGTCGGCCAATTGAGCCCCAGACAAGGTAAGAGTGATGGCGCAACCAGAACGTAAGCTATGAAGCGTTTCTCCCACGTCAAGGTGCGCTTCCTTGAGATACACCTTGAGCCGTTGCTGAGAAGTGGAACTTGAGAGCGGCTTGTCGACTACATCCCCTGTGGAGTAGTGGCTCTGAAAGGGTAGCCCTTAGAGAGATCAATGGCCAATTCGTCACAGATAGCAACGTAGGTTTTATAGCGTTGACTGGGCAGATGGCAGGGTTAGGGTGTAGGCGAATACCAAATACATTGGACGTGCCATCATGAAGTGTTTTCCCCCTGGTATGATTGCAAAGGAAGCCATCACCCGAAGGGAAAAGTAGGCTTTCTGGGGTCCTTACAATTCTTAAGTCCGAGCCACCATCACCACTGAAGAAGAGGGTTTTAAGGAACGCTTGATCCCTGGCAAGGATGTAAAGCTCTGGAGCAAAAATACCAGGGGAGCTCATCTGACGAGTTAAAAAACGTGCTAAAGAATGAAGTTTAGGTAGAAAAAATGGAACCGCTTGCTAGACAAACTCTAGCTTGCAACTGCCCCGCAGTAAATGCCTTGAGGTAGGATTTGACCTCGAGAGCAGAGGCGAACAGATGAGGCCGTATAGAAGAGGGGACCTAGGGCGAACGAAAGGAGGCACTAATGTAAGAATGTAAAACGGTAAACGCGAAGGTGAACTACATAACAGAACAAGACGCAAAAGAGTAGGTCTAACAACTTTATTATGCAAAAAGACCCAATACATAGAAGAAGGGACAACTAGCGCAACTGGGGTCAAGGGCCAGATACGGAAGATGTGGCACTTCCCTGAACGTAAGGCTGAAACCTACAGTGGTTAGCGTAGTGGCCAGCCCGACTGCATCTGAAACAGGTCAGCGGGGCGGAACCAGGCACGCCATGGACTGCAGAACGAGGCTCACGCAAGCTCTTGTCAACCTTGGCCAGGGACTGCAAAACCTTCCCATAATCGCGGTCGGAAAAAAGGGCCAGAAAATAAGCTTTGAATTGCTCTTTGGGTTGTGTAAAGGCTGTCGAATCTCCTGGAGAGCGACTGAATAATAGTTGAAAACTTTTCGTGGTGGGCATTTAAGGCACAGCTGACGAGCTCCTCGGCCAACTGCAGGGCCTTGTATTTGTCAAAATCTGAGGCGCTCTTCATAGCCAAGGCATTGATTTTGGGTAATAGCACTGCAACAGAGGGCTTGTTCAGGTCCTCCAATGCTTTTAAGCGAGCCTTGAGGGATTCCACAACATTATCCTAACAATCAGAAATAAATGATAAGGAGAGAAATGGGGAGAATGGAAAAAAGATAAAAAACGATTGAAAAATGGGGAAGGGCCGGAGAAAAATCGCGTGTGCCTAACAGCAAATAGAACGACGAAAGAAGAAATGTAACAAAAATGACAGGCCGCCATTCCCCGGTACTGGAAGAATACGTTTGAAGGCTGAAAGAAACTGAACATGCGGGAAAGAGGTGGATCCAAAAGCTGGTAAAAGAAAAAGCCTAAAAGCTAAGATGTACCCCCCATGGAATGGCGGCCCTAGCGCCCGGTAATCCGAGAGGGTGTAAGTCACCCAAATGTAACAAAAATAGGCACCGCCGTTAGAAGAGCGAACTAAAGTTGGAAAAAAAAAACCGGTTGGATTGTATACCAGGGAACAAATAATAAAAAAGTCGGGATAAAGAATGCATATGGGAAGTAAAGTTATTCATATACAGTACAATGTGACTTATAATTATTAGCCTAAAAATAAAAGAAATTCGCAGAACCAAAACTGCACATAACTGCAATAAACAAGCGGGGCCATCTGTTTACCCGCGAAAATAAAAACTCCAATAAACAAGCGAGACCTTCTGTTAAATTCAAACCAGTAAAGTTCACGTAATATCAAATGTCCCCACCCCCAGCCCCAGCCTTAAATCTTGAGACCGTGGATTAATTGCTCTACCGCGTTCATCTGTACAGACGCTTGCAAGTATAAAGAAAGCGGGACACACCTGCAATCTCAGATCGTGTTCTAAGTTTTTTTCAAGTAAACAAACATTACACATTTACAAACAGACATTAGCTATTATTTATCAGTTGGTATTTTCCTGGAAAAATGTTATCGGACGGCCGTAAAAACCATGGTTGTGGACAGTGAAACAAAAATAAACTAGCTCTGCTATATCTGGCGTCGGGACCGCTGCCACTGTGTTACAAACTCAAGCGATGTGGCGCCGAGTTCGCAGCAGAACACAACAAAGATGAAGTCCGCGAAAGGAAATTTCGCAACTTGATCTTTTTGCCTTTCACCAAAAAGACAACTAAGTATTGTTGCGAACTTTTTCTTTCCATTAATATAAATGAGATGTTTTTTTTAATAAGTTTAAAAACTTTAACACTGTTGAACGATCGTTTTGTGATCATTTTGCTAAAAAAGCTTTAGGCTTAAGACGGTGGCCACGCGATTTCCCGCTAAGATAAACGCCGGTTTCCCAAATACATGTAAAATTCAATACTTGATCAGAATGAAGAAAGAAAAGACTGAAAACTAAATCAGTGTGCATCAGAAACAGTTAACTAACAGTGGTAATCTAGGTCAGAATTATCCTTGTTTGTGACTCCTTCACACTTTCACTGGTCTTCCCCTTGGCTGAAGTTATCGTAAGGTTAATATATTGCAAGTGACGTCCTTTATTCCGATGATGATTCTGATTCTTCCCCGTCTTTTTTTTAAATTTTATTCAAAATTTCACAATAGTATTTACAATACTATAGAAAAACTGTTCCTTCAAGATTGCCTCAGCTTGTCAACCCTATATAAATACCTAGCCATTCCTTGCCTTTAATAAATTTTGGGTCACAAGAAGGTGTTTTCGCGCTCACTTTTGATGACTTATCCCTTGCGTCCTTATACACAGTAAACACCCTTTGTTTACAAAGTTGTTTGGTGAGATATGTCCAGGTTTGCACGCAGCTGCGAAAATTGCAAATAATTGCAAACAATTGGAATATTCGTCCAGTCAGTGAAAACCAGTAAAAGAAGTTGAGAGGGCCTCAACAAGAGCTGCGATTTTTGCGAAAACTGCGAAAATGGCAAATATCGTAAAATCTGCGAAAAATTGGAAAATTTGTCGAGTCAGTGAAAACCTGATGAAGAGGGGATTGAGAGGGCGCTGTAAAATGCCGAATAGAGTACAGTGCCCAAAAGAGTACGACGCATAAATTATGACTCATTGTGCAATATCTGTCTCAGCAGGAAGTAATTTAGTCTCACATTGTCATCCAACGCACGCTTTCAACATTTTTAAAATTAAAATGAGCCAGCTTAAAAGCCTTTTTCTCCCCAGCATCAGGCAAACCCACCCATCAAAAGAAAAGAGGTGAAAAGCTAAGGCGACAATCAACCACACAACTACACTGAAATCAAACGCGTTTGCAGTTTCTATTATGTATTCCCACATTCACCCTGACTGTGTGCACAATTGTCACTCGATCTTAAAAACCATGTCACGCATACCCTTGACATGCTTGATACAGTGCAACCAAAATAAACCCGATGTGCTTACACGTACATATTGATCACGCCAGCGACAAAGAGTTTTAAAATATCTGCAAAAGTAAGAGTTTCGCATCTCGGATGAGCAAGTGCAAGCAAAGGTTGACAACTGTACAGTTCGCATGGAACCTCCTCCGGGAACTTGAAAGCGAGAACGTGTACTCCAGGCTTAAAAGAATCACTTGTTACAAAGTTTCACAGGTTAAAGTCAGATCTACAGGAAATAAAAGCGTACTGCTTCGTGCAGAATAGAGAATGATGCTTGTCTACCCTAACGGGTAACAGGCAGATCCCAAAACGTACCAAATAGAATACGAGAATGATGCTTATCTAACCAAGTGTTTAATAGGTAGATCTTATTGCGTGCCGAATAGAGTACGTGAATGATGTTT
This sequence comes from Siderastrea siderea, assembly GCA_964030785.1. Classification (NCBI taxonomy): domain Eukaryota; kingdom Metazoa; phylum Cnidaria; class Anthozoa; order Scleractinia; family Rhizangiidae; genus Siderastrea; species Siderastrea siderea. The sequence continues at coordinate 28,616,176 of OZ034971.1, read as the reverse complement.
GTCTACCCTAATAGACAATAGGTAGATCTAAAATAAAACACACACACACACACACACACACACACACACACACACACACACACTAAAAAATGGTGTTCTCGTGCCGAATAGAGTACGAGAATGGTGCTTGTCTAGCCAAGTGATTTAAATCTAACGGAAAAAAGGTAAAACAAATAGGGATTGTAGTGCGTGCCGAATAAAGTACGAGAATAATGCTTGTCTAACCAAGTGATTAATAGGCATATCCAAGGGAAAAAAAGTAAAACAAATAGGGATTGTAGTGCATGCCGAATAAAGTACCAGAATAATGCTTATCTAACCAAGTGATTAATAGACATATCTACGGGAAAAAAAGTAAAACAAATAGGGATTCTAGTGCGTGAAGAATAGAGTACGAGAATGATGCTTGGCTAACCAAGTGATTAATAGGCATATCTACGGGAAAAAAAGTAAAACAAATAGGGATTGTAGTGCGGGCCGAATAGAGTACGAGAATAATGCTTGTCTAACCAAGTGATTAATAGGCATATCCAAGGGAAAAAAGTAAAACAAATAGGGATTGTAGTGCGTGCCGAATAGAGTGTGAGAATAATGCTTGTCTAACCAAGTGATTAATAGGCAAATCTAACGGAAAAAACGGTAAAGCAAATAGGGATTGTAGTGCGTGCCGAATAAAGTACGAGAATAATTATTGTCTAACCAAGTGATTAATAGGCATATCCATGGGAAAAAAAGTAAAACAAATAGGGATTGTAGTGCGTGCCGAATAGAGTACGAGAATCATGTTTGTCTAACCAAGTGATTAATAGGCATATCTACGGGAAAAAGGGTAAAACAAATAGGGATTGTAGTGCGTGCCGAATAAAGTACGAGGATAATGCTTGTCTAACCAAGTGATTAATAGGCATATCCATGGGAAAAACTAGTATATATCGGGATAGAAAGTGACCTACCTTTACCGTTCATAATCGTATAACAAATATACCGTGCGGGTCAGTATTCTGAACATGCGTGCCGAATGCAGTACGAATTGCGGAATGACATAACTCAGAACCTCAAGAGTTAGTCGGTATTTGGTTAATTCTTTCATTGTTAATGCAAGAACTTTGTTTCAATATTGCAGGGTGCGATGATTGTGGTACCTTCGTGGGACCAATGTGTTCAGCGTGCTGGTAGACACTTTTCAATGTTTTTAATATTTGCCCTTCTTGCGAGATAGAAAGGCAGTAAAGCCGGACTCTCTTAGTGAGGAAGGGTGGCAAGTGCTGCGTGCTTTCTTTTTGAAACACAGAGATAGGTTGCTTTGGAAGGGGAAAACAACCAAACCGAGGTACAGGTTATCAAGTGGACTGAACCAAGAGCAAAGCATTTTATATTTGCAGCACACTCGGGATGGTCTCTCGGCAGACGACGGAATTAAACGGTGTATTTTGTCTCCAAGGAACAAGCGGTCGAACGACTGAGAGAGATTCATTCCTCCCCATCGGGAGTTTGTAGTGTTGTAGGTATTAATAGCTTAGTAAAGCAGTTCTGTCTTCGCTTCTACTACAACGGTATCAAGCAGTTAGCCAAGGAATTTTTCAAATCGTCCCCGGCATGCCAACTACATACTTCGTTCCCTACTATCTCCCCTCCACCCCGCCCTATCCGTTCTTACGGGCCTCTGGAGAGGATACAGGCGGACATTATTGATATGGCCCCTGGCAAGAAGCGGTCCTTTATGACCAAAAACAGACGACAATACCGGTATATTTTGGTCATCAAAGACTGCTTCTCGAAGTTTTGCTGGTTGATACCGGCAAAAACAAAATCGGCGAGCGAGGTGCTACATTCTACATAATTTCTTCTTTTATGATGAAGGGCCACCAAAGTACTTGCAGACCGATGATAAGGTTGTCAAGAAACTGTGTAAATCTCTTGGCATTAGAATCCTCCATGGGAGGCTGTACCACCCACAAAGTCAAGGCCAGGTGGAGAACCTCAACAAAACGGTCCAGAAAAAGCTTGCCAAACTACTGTGCCAAAGACCAACTGAAGAACGAGCCAAGCTATGGCCTTATCTTCTTCCACTTGTGGCGAAGGAAATTAATTACACTTGGCATCACACCATTCAGGATGTTCCGTTTAGGGTGTTAAAAGGGCGTCACACGGCTGAATTCAGGTACTCACATGACGAAGATTTTTTTGACGAAGTGCCTTTTGTAGATGACGGAGAGTTCGGAGAAGACGATGCCTTCTCTTTCTCAGAAGCGTGTCCACTACAATATAGCGACGAAGAGAACGATGATGAGGAGCATCGCACCTTTGAAGATGTCTCTGTGGAGCCAGTGTTTTCTTTTGTAGAAAGGTTGGAAAATGGATGCAGCCTGGCACGTATCAGAGAGGAGACGCCATTGCCGTCCCTCGAAGCGACAGAGCGCATGATTGCTAACAACACCAGACATCGCTTTCGGGTTTCAGAAGAGCGAATTGCACGATTCTCTGTTGGTGAAGTTGTACTCTTTAAAGATCAAGAAAATGTACCAGCCAAAACCAAAAAAGATGCAAAGGATCCCTTTCAGGTAAGGAACGTATTGGGCGTTGTGAAAGAAAGGAGAGCTCTAAATTTCTATCGAGTGCAGTGGGAGAAGAATGGAAATCAGAAAGTATTTACCTTGCACGCGGGCATGCTTTACAAATACCTTAAGGAAAACAAAGCGGAGAAGAATTCGCCAACTAGTTCTATTTCACATCAGGACGTTGCAGACGAAGTAGCGAGCTTTGCTTACACTTTTTGTCTGACACAGAAACCCAAACGTTAGAAGAAAGCTCAGGTACTCGAAGAAATAGAAAAGGAAATGAAAGAACTGTGGCTGGCGTTGGACTTCGGGGTAGCTGCATGCATTTTATCTGGCGAAAAAGCTGATGACGATGTGGTCGCAAGATACCAGGGGCAATATGAAAGAGGCATATCTAGTTTAGCAGAAAGGAACTTCAAATTCTAATAATCGAAACTAATAATCGATTCAGTTCTCGATATTTCTAAGGAACTTTCCAGAGTTTTAGAACGGGGAACATTGAGTTGCAGAACTCAATATTTTTTTGTAACTTCCTTACATAGCGCATTTTTTTTTATGTCTATGTATTATATATGGTAGGTAAGATTCAGTTCCACTGTTAACCCTTTCACTCCCAGAGTCAGTTGTGGAAACATTAACTAAAGGTGATTCTAACTTTTGAGTCTGTGGATGAAATCCTGAGGTGTGACCGTTCAAATGAAACCTCGTCAGCAGTAATTTTACGTTATACCATTTACACGGTATTAAAGTATTTTACAAAATGATATTTGGGATTTATCTTGTATTTTACACATTTAAGCACTTTTAGGAGTGAATGGGTTAACACAAAGACCGAGTAGAGTGACGAGCTTAGGAAGTGGGTTATTAAAATGTCACACCACTGCAGACTTGCGAAACGGCGTTGCTGTATTTGTGAGCGTTAGAGCGTGATAAGATCAGTCAGACTGAATCGATGTTTCATATGAAATTTATTTGACTAGCAGAAAAGAAATAAAAGGCTTTGAGCTTTTTTAGGTCTGCCTATTAAACACTTGGTTACTGACAAGCACCATTCTCGTAGTCTGTTCGGCACGCACTAGAACACCATTTTTTAGTGTGTATGTTTAGGTAGACAAGCATCATTCTCGTACTCTATTCGGCACGAACTACAATCCCTATTTGTTTTACTGTTATTTCCGTAGATATGCCTATTAATCACTTGGTTAGACAAGCATTATTCTCGTACCTTATTCGCCACGCACTAGATCAACAATTGTTTTACCTTTTTTCCGTTAGATTTGCCTATTGATCACTTGCTTACATAAGCATCATTCTCGTACTCTATTAATCACGCACTACAATCCCTACTTGTTTTACTGTTTTTTTCCGTAGATGTGCCTATTAATCACTTGCTTACACAAGCATCATTCTCGTACTCTATTAATCACGCACTACAATCCCTATTTGTTTTACTGTTTTTTTCCGTACATATGCCTATTAATCACTTGGTTAGACAAGCATCATTCTCGTACTCTTTTCGGCACGCACTACAATCCCTATTTGTTTTACTGTTTTTTCCGTAGATATGCGTATTAATCACTTGGTTAGCCAAGCATCATTCTCGTAATCTATTCGGCACGCACTACAATCCTATTTGTTTTACTTTTTTCCCGTAGATATGCCTATTAATCATTTGGCTAAACAAGCATTAGTCTCGTACTTTATTCGGCACGCACTACAATCCTTATTTGTTTTACCTTTTTTCCGTTAGATCTGCCTATTAATCACTTGGCTAGACAAGCACCATTCTCGTACTCTATTCGGCACGAGAACACCATTTCTTAATGTGTGTGTGTTTTTTTATTAAACACTTGGTTAGACAAACATCATTCTCGTATTCTATTTGGTACGCTTTGGGATCTGCCTGTTACCCATTAGGGTAGACAAGCATCATTCTCTATTCTGCACGAAACAGTACACTTTTATTTCCTTTAGATCTGACTATTAACCTGTGAAACTTTGTAACAAACGATTCTTTTAAGCCTGGAGTACACGATCTCGCTTTCAAGTTCCCGGAGGAGGTTCCATGCGAACTGTACAGTTGTCAACCTTTGCTTACACTTGCTCATTAAAGTACGAGACTAATGCTTGTTTAGCCAAATGATTAATAGGCATATCTACGGGAAAAAAGTAAAACAAATAGGATTGTAGTGCGTGCCGAATAGATTACGAGAATGATGCTTGGCTAACCAAGTGATTAATACGCATATCTACGGAAAAAACAGTAAAACAAATAGGGATTGTAGTGCGTGCCGAAAAGAGTACGAGAATGATGCTTGTCTAACCAAGTGATTAATAGGCATATGTACGGAAAAAAACAGTAAAACAAATAGGGATTGTAGTGCGTGATTAATAGAGTACGAGAATGATGCTTGTGTAAGCAAGTGATTAATAGGCACATCTACGGAAAAAAACAGTAAAACAAGTAGGGATTGTAGTGCGTGATTAATAGAGTACGAGAATGATGCTTATGTAAGCAAGTGATCAATAGGCAAATCTAACGGAAAAAAGGTAAAACAATTGTTGATCTAGTGCGTGGCGAATAAGGTACGAGAATAATGCTTGTCTAACCAAGTGATTAATAGGCATATCTACGGAAATAACAGTAAAACAAATAGGGATTGTAGTTCGTGCCGAATAGAGTACGAGAATGATGCTTGTCTACCTAAACATACACACTAAAAAATGGTGTTCTAGTGCGTGCCGAACAGACTACGAGAATGGTGCTTGCCAGTAACCAAGTGTTTAATAGGCAGACCTAAAAAAGCTCAAAGCCTTTTATTTCTTTTCTGCTAGTCAAATAAATTTCATATGAAACATCGATTCAGTCTGACTGATCTTATCACGCTCTAACGCTCACAAATACAGCAACGCCGTTTCGCAAGTCTGCAGTGGTGTGACATTTTAATAACCCACTTCCTAAGCTCGTCACTCTACTCGGTTCTTTGTGTTAACCCATTCACTCCTAAAAGTGCTTAAATGTGTAAAATACAAGATAAATCCCAAATATCATTTTGTAAAATACTTTAATACCGTGTAAATGGTATAACGTAAAATTACTGCTGACGAGGTTTCATTTGAACGGTCACACCTCAGGATTTCATCCACAGACTCAAAAGTTAGAATCACCTTTAGTTAATGTTTCCACAACTGACTCTGGGAGTGAAAGGGTTAACAGTGGAACTGAATCTTACCTACCATATATAATACATAGACATAAAAAAAAATGCGCTATGTAAGGAAGTTACAAAAAAATATTGAGTTCTGCAACTCAATGTTCCCCGTTCTAAAACTCTGGAAAGTTCCTTAGAAATATCGAGAACTGAATCGATTATTAGTTTCGATTATTAGAATTTGAAGTTCCTTTCTGCTAAACTAGAAATGCCTCTTTCATATTGCCCCTGGTATCTTGCGACCACATCGTCATCAGCTTTTTCGCCAGATAAAATGCATGCAGCTACCCCGAAGTCCAACGCCAGCCACAGTTCTTTCATTTCCTTTTCTATTTCTTCGAGTACCTGAGCTTTCTTCTAACGTTTGGGTTTCTGTGTCAGACAAAAAGTGTAAGCAAAGCTCGCTACTTCCTGATGTGAAATAGAACTAGTTGGCGAATTCTTCTCCGCTTTGTTTTCCTTAAGGTATTTGTAAAGCATGCCCGCGTGCAAGGTAAATACTTTCTGATTTCCATTCTTCTCCCACTGCACTCGATAGAAATTTAGAGCTCTCCTTTCTTTCACAACGCCCAATACGTTCCTTACCTGAAAGGGATCCTTTGCATCTTTTTTGGTTTTGGCTGGTACATTTTCTTGATCTTTAAAGAGTACAACTTCACCAACAGAGAATCGTGCAATTCGCTCTTCTGAAACCCGAAAGCGATGTCTGGTGTTGTTAGCAATCATGCGCTCTGTCGCTTCGAGGGACGGCAATGGCGTCTCCTCTCTGATACGTGCCAGGCTGCATCCATTTTCCAACCTTTCTACAAAAGAAAACACTGGCTCCACAGAGACATCTTCAAAGGTGCGATGCTCCTCATCATCGTTCTCTTCGTCGCTATATTGTAGTGGACACGCTTCTGAGAAAGAGAAGGCATCGTCTTCTCCGAACTCTCCGTCATCTACAAAAGGCACTTCGTCAAAAAAATCTTCGTCATGTGGGTACCTGAATTCAGCCGTATGACGCCCTTTTAACACCCTAAACGGAACATCCTGAATGGTGTGATGCCAAGTGTAATTAATTTCCTTCGCCACAAGTGGAAGAAGATAAGGCCATAGCTTGGCTCGTTCTTCAGTTGGTCTTTGGCACAGTAGTTTGGCAAGCTTTTTCTGGACCGTTTTGTTGAGGTTCTCCACCTGGCCTTGACTTTGTGGGTGGTACAGCCTCCCATGGAGGATTCTAATGCCAAGAGATTTACACAGTTTCTTGACAACCTTATCATCGGTCTGCAAGTACTTTGGTGGCCCTTCATCATAAAAGAAGAAATTATGTAGAATGTAGCACCTCGCTCGCCGATTTTGTTTTTGCCGGTATCAACCAGCAAAACTTCGAGAAGCAGTCTTTGATGACCAAAATATACCGGTATTGTCGTCTGTTTTTGGTCATAAAGGACCGCTTCTTGCCAGGGGCCATATCAATAATGTCCGCCTGTATCCTCTCCAGAGGCCCGTAAGAACGGATAGGGCGGGGCAGAGGGGAGATAGTAGGGAACGAAGTATGTAGTTGGCATGCCGGGGACGATTTGAAAAATCCCTTGGCTAACTGCTTGATACCGTTGTAGTAGAAGCGAAGACAGAACTGCTTTACTAAGCTATTAATACCTACAACACTACAAACTGCCGATGGGGAGGAATGAATCTCTCTCAGTCGTTCGACCGCTTGTTCCTTGGAGACAAAATACACCGTTTAATTCCGTCGTCTGCCGAGAGACCACCCCAAGTGTGCTGCAAATATAAAATGCTTTGCTCTTGGTTCAGTCCATTTGATAACCTGTACCTCGGTTTGGTTGTTTTCCCCTTCCAAAGCAACCTATCTCTGTGTTTCAAAAAGAAAGCACGCAGCACTTGCCACCCTTCCTCACTAAGAGAGTCCGGCTTTACTGCCTTTCTATCTCGCAAGAAGGGCAAATATTAAAAACATTGAAAAGTGTCTACCAGCACGCTGAACACATTGGTCCCACGAAGGTACCACAATCATCGCACCCTGCAATATTGAAACAAAGTTCTTGCATTAACAATGAAAGAATTAACCAAATACCGACTAACTCTTGAGGTTCTGAGTTATGTCATTCCGCAATTCGTACTGCATTCGGCACGCATGTTCGGCTGACCCGCACGGTATATTTGTTATACGATTATGAACGGTAAAGGTAGGTCACTTTCTATCCCGATATATACTAGTTTTTCCCATGGATATGCCTATTAATCACTTGGTTAGACAAGCATTATCCTCGTACTTTATTCGGCACGCACTACAATCCCTATTTGTTTTACCCTTTTTCCCGTAGATATGCCTATTAATCACTTGGTTAGACAAACATGATTCTCGTACTCTATTCGGCACGCACTACAATCCCTATTTGTTTTACTTTTTTTCCCATGGATATGCCTATTAATCACTTGGTTAGACAATAATTTTTCTCGTACTTTATTCGGCACGCACTACAATCCCTATTTGCTTTACCGTTTTTTCCGTTAGATTTGCCTATTAATCACTTGGTTAGACAAGCATTATTCTCACACTCTATTCGGCACGCACTACAATCCCTATTTGTTTTACTTTTTTCCCTTGGATATGCCTATTAATCACTTGGTTAGACAAGCATTATTCTCGTACTCTATTCGGCCCGCACTACAATCCCTATTTGTTTTACTTTTTTTCCCGTAGATATGCCTATTAATCACTTGGTTAGCCAAGCATCATTCTCGTACTCTATTCTTCACGCACTAGAATCCCTATTTGTTTTACTTTTTTTCCCGTAGATATGTCTATTAATCACTTGGTTAGATAAGCATTATTCTGGTACTTTATTCGGCATGCACTACAATCCCTATTTGTTTTACTTTTTTTCCCTTGGATATGCCTATTAATCACTTGGTTAGACAAGCATTATTCTCGTACTTTATTCGGCACGCACTACAATCCCTATTTGTTTTACCTTTTTTCCGTTAGATTTAAATCACTTGGCTAGACAAGCACCATTCTCGTACTCTATTCGGCACGAGAACACCATTTTTTAGTGTGTGTGTGTGTGTGTGTGTGTGTGTGTGTGTTTTATTTTAGATCTACCTATTGTCTATTAGGGTAGACAAACATCATTCACGTACTCTATTCGGCACGCAATAAGATCTACCTATTAAACACTTGGTTAGATAAGCATCATTCTCGTATTCTATTTGGTACGTTTTGGGATCTGCCTGTTACCCGTTAGGGTAGACAAGCATCATTCTCTATTCTGCACGAAGCAGTACACCTTTATTTCCTGTAGATCTGACTTTAACCTGTGAAACTTTGTAACAAGCGATTCTTTTAAGCCTGGAGTACACGTTCTCGCTTTCAAGTTCCCGGAGGAGGTTCCATGCGAACTGTACAGTTGTCAACCTTTGCTTGCACTTGCTCATCCGAGATGCGAAACTCTTACTTTTGCAGATATTTTAAAACTCTTTGTCGCTGGCGTGATCAATATGTACGTGTAAGCACATCGGGTTTATTTTGGTTGCACTGTATCAAGCATGTCAAGGGTATGCGTGACATGGTTTTTAAGATCGAGTGACAATTGTGCACACAGTCAGGGTGAATGTGGGAATACATAATAGAAACTGCAAACGCGTTTGATTTCAGTGTAGTTGTGTGGTTGATTGTCGCCTTAGCTTTTCACCTCTTTTCTTTTGATGGGTGGGTTTGCCTGATGCTGGGGAGAAAAAGGCTTTTAAGCTGGCTCATTTTAATTTTAAAAATGTTGAAAGCGTGCGTTGGATGACAATGTGAGACTAAATTACTTCCTGCTGAGACAGATATTGCACAATGAGTCATAATTTATGCGTCGTACTCTTTTGGGCACTGTACTCTATTCGGCATTTTACAGCGCCCTCTCAATCCCCTCTTCATCAGGTTTTCACTGACTCGACAAATTTTCCAATTTTTCGCAGATTTTACAATATTTGCCATTTTCGCAGTTTTCGCAAAAATCGCAGCTCTTGTTGAGGCCCTCTCAACTTCTTTTACTGGTTTTCACTGACTGGACGAATTTTCCAATTGTTTGCAATTTTTTGCAATTTTCGCAGCTGCGTGCAAACCTGGACATATCTCACCAAACAACTTTGTAAACAAAGAGTGTTTACTGTGTATAAGGACGCAAGGGATAAGTCATCAAAAGTGAGCGCGAAAACACCTTCTTGTGACCCAAAATTTATTAAAGGCAAGGAATGGCTAGGCATTTATATAGGGTTGACAAGCTGAGGCAATCTTGAAGGAACAGTTTTTCTATAGTATTGTAAATACTATTGTGAAATTTTGAATAAAATTTAAAAAAAAGACGGGGAAGAATCAGAATCATCATCGGAATAAAGGACGTCACTTGCAATATATTAACGATAACTTCAGCCAAGGGGAAGACCAGTGAAAGTGTGAAGGAGTCACAAACAAGGATAATTCTGACCTAGATTACCACTGTTAGTTAACTGTTTCTGATGCACACTGATTTAGTTTTCAGTCTTTTCTTTCTTCATTCTGATCAAGTATTGAATTGTACATGTATTTGGGAAACCGGCGTTTATCTTAGCGGGAAATCGCGTGGCCACCGTCTTAAGCCTAAAGCTTATTTAGCAAAATGATCGCAAAACGATCGTTCAACAGTGTTAAAGTTTTTAAACTTAATAAAAAAAACATCTCATTTATATTAATGGAAAGAAAAAGTTCGCAACAATACTTAGTTGTCTTTTTGGTGAAAGGCGAAAAGATCAAGTTGCGAAATTTCCTTTCGCGGACTTCATCTTTGTTGTGTTCTGCTGCGAACTCGGCGCCACATCGCTTGAGTTTGTAACATTTGGCAGCGGTCCCGACGCCAGATATAGCAGAGCTAGTTTATTTTTGTTTCACTGTCCACAACCATGGTTTTTACGGCCGTCCGATTACATTTTTCCAGGAAAATACCAACTGATAAATAATAGCTAATGTCTGTTTGTAAATGTGTAATGTTTGTTTACTTGAAAAAAACTTAGAACACGATCTGAGATTGCAGGTGTGTCCCGCTTTCTTTATACTTGCAAACGTCTGTACAGATGAACGCGGTAGAGCAATTAATCCACGGTCTCAAGATTTAAGGCTGGGGCTGGGGGTGGGGACATTTGATATTACGTGAACCTTACTGGTCTGAATTTGGGAATAATGGCCCAAATTTCATTAGTTTTCAAAATGTCCCTTTCAGCTACTTTGACTTATTTGAATTTATCCGCAGTTTAAAGAGACTATGTTAACTATTTTTAGCAACACTTTGAAAAAACCAAAAGTTACTGATTAAACTTTTTTAAAAACGCCTACAATAATGGTCCATTTTTGCTCAAAGACACTATACCAGTGCGGTGTTTTTAGTCACGGATGGCCAAGATTGCATTGTATTACAACTCAAGAAAAAAAATGGGAAACGTTTTCAAGTCCAGTGGTCGTGTCTTCCAAAAATCTTTTAAAACTTATTATGGTTAGTTTTCCTTACGAAAATTTACTTGATATCCTCCCAGGAGCATTTTGTGTTTGAGCGAATGTACTAGTCATAACTTCAGCACAATTTTGTCCAAACGCCAGTAAACCCCTTGACTTGTCTGACATACAATAGTCCCGGCTTTAAACTGTAGCTCTCGGCTTTATAGCTTAATTGTTAGAGCATTTAAAACGGTATTGTTACGACGTAGACTCGAATCCAGTGCTTATCAGAATGCTGTGCAGAATGTAAAGGTTACGGTTTTCTTAAATAAGTTGAACTTCAAGGATGATCAAGCAAGATTCTTTGAAATTTAAAAGAGCAAAATATTAGGAAATGAAGAAAGCGTTGCATCGCACATTTTATTTGGCTGCTTGCACTTTATTAAAAAAAAGTTGCAGTCAAAAAAAAGTACCATTTGCACATAAGAATAAGTAGCAACAAAAGAAAGTATTGCTAGGTATCTTTCACTTGAATGGTCACACCTTAGGGTATTATCCACGACGGACACAAATGGAGTCCAAAAGCTACAACCGTTTGGTACAGCATATATGTTAAATGAACACTTGCACGCGAACGTACCGCTTCATAGCCTTGGGTATCACTCAAAACTTGAATGGTGCGTCACTCAAATCGAACGAAGTTTTGCAGCTGAAGTGAAATTACATAATTCATCATTTTTTTCTCAGTGCGCACGCAGGTGGTATCCTGTGAATCCTTCAATCTGAGTGGTTCCCGTTAGCGGGAGGAATTTTCCTATCTCTGACCACGGAGGCCGCGCAGGCCTTGGGCTTTACTCAAGATCACGGGCACAGTTTTTCCCTATACGGACCTCCCGGCCTGGAAATAACAGGTATGTCCAATTGATCCTCTGAAGATTCTGGTGCAATATAGACAGTAAAGCAGAGTAATGCTTGGAATGGTAAGTGGTAAACTGTAAATCAAATTTAACGTCATAGTGTAAGGAGTAGTCGCCTAATCTCCCGAGCCAGGGGCTCATGTGTAAACACTTGACGTCCATGTCGAATTGGAATTTGGAAGTGTTGGTTTTTATGGAGGAAGGAAAACTGGAGAGCCTGGAGAAAAAAAATCGGAGCAAGGACAGAACCAACAAGAACCTCAACCCACATGCCAGCCACTGGAACTGGACCCGGGTCACAGAGGTGGGAGGCAAGTGCTCTCACCACTACGCCAGCCTTGCTCCCCATAATGATTAGCCCAACTATTGGCTCGAGACAATAGTTGGGCTATTGTCTTGAGCTTCCACTTACCTGTTCTTTTGTCCTTCGTGCTTGATCCGCTGGCTGACGCTTTACACTGCGTCCCAAGTTGATTACAACCATGAATTTTGACGAGGGAAGGCTCGTGATTGAGTTTGTTGTGCTCAGACTGGAGGTGACGCTATATGCGCAGTGCAGAACTTACTTCAGTGCTAAATATCGCGGTGAAAATCTTTCCAAAAAAAATCCTTATTGTTTTTACATATAAATTTTTAGCATATTGCATCAGTAAAGAAGTAACGCGGGATAGAGCACAGGTTATCTCAAGTGTATGCCACCTCATATTGGTGACGCTGTGGGGCGGACGGACGGACGGTCACGTGACTATCACGTAACTGTAAAATTTTTTTGGCGTAATAGGTTACCAAATATGCTTAGCAATGGTGTTCCGCTGGCGCCCTACGCACGCCGTCTCAGCTATTATTATCATGCAGGGGATAAGCACAAATCAAATGCATTTTTCTAATCCTTGATTATAACTAGTCTCAGAGATAAGAAGGGCGCAGAAGATTAAAATAAAAACAGGTCTGAAAAGGGTTAACAGCATAGTTCCCCCCTCCCAAAACTGTGTATTCCTGTTAAATATCTTTTATTTTATTATGATGGCAGGTACAGAAGGCTCGGAAATAATTTTTTCTTACCTAAATGTTTGTCTGTTATTAGACGGCCCCCCGCGTCGCGGAGCTGTCTTTAGTTATGCTGCATTTTTTTTCTGCAAGTTCGCATTCCTATGGTAGGTTCTTGAGGGTCACGGATGGTTGATTGGTATGTTAATGATGTATATTAGAATGGGAGGGGTGGATGTGGGGTAAAATTTTATGGGGGAGGGGATGCAAGGAGGATGCAAGAAGGATTATTTCACTCACTTCGTTAAAAGGCTGAAACGTTTTATTAAGCATCGAAAATATGTTTGAGTGATGCCGATTCTAAAATTGTCAGACAGTGACTACCATTGATTTACGCGGGACAAGTAATCGACAATTTCTGGTGGCGTTCATTCGAGGTAGACTGAAGTCTCTTAACTCCTTTAAGGCTATAGTCTGTGTTTCTTTTCCTGAAAATTCAAGCTTAGATATTAAATAGGTTTGAAATACGTTTTACACATTTACACATTAATAAACAAGAACAAAGGTATCTTGAAATCGTCTTTTTCAACCCGTTGCCATTAATAACAAATATAAAACTTTTGTGTGACTTACCTCCCCCTTTTACGACTTGTAAAAAGACGTAAAGCCAATGAAAAAATGTTATAGACAGTAAGTGATTTTTTTTCTGTGATCTGTTAGATAGACACCTTCATTGATTTTAATGAGGGTGGCCCTTTCAGGAGCAAAGTAACAGGTATAATTGAAACTCTACAAGATATATACAGAATACTTTATGGAAAGTGTGTGCATTCGGTATTTACGCACGAGTTGGTCAAGAATCGGAAATCGAACGAGTAAGCGCAAAAAACGAGTGAGATTTCTGATACAAACCAACGAGTGCATAAATAGTGTACGCATACACTTTCTATGGTGTATTATGTTTATTGTATACATACTGAGATTTTAACTCTTGTTTAATGACAAACTGTGCTACACAGATTCAAGTCAAAAGCTCATAAAAGATGTAAGTTATGAGCTTAACTGTTTTGACTGTAGACATTTTCAAGTCAATTCAAACTGTTTATCGTTGATGATACTTACAGGGTAATTAAAGTTTGTTTGTTTGTTTGTTTTTTTCTTCTAATGCCTCTCAATACTTGAAACAAGACATCTTAAGTTTAAGGATTCATAATGTTCTCCGTCTTTACATATAAACTCCGCAAGATACTTGTTTCATTCTGCTGGCTTTATCGTGTTCACCTTTCGCTCGTCGCTCTTTTCGTTTCTCAAAAATTCTTCCAATAATTTCACATCTCGCTTCGTCTTCTCCTTTGTGTTTTTGTTTTCGAGACTTTCCACATAATCCTCAACCGAAGTATCAAAAACACCTTGTTATGATTCACGCGTCATCAAACATGTTCCGGGCACCTGATTAGCCTGAGAATACAGCCGCCGTCTCGCAGGTCGCCACTTGAGCCCTCGCAAAACGGCGTCTGAGTAACGAGCGCATAAATTCCATATTGATGACGCATCACTACCCAGATCTAGGTAGTGCTTCCAGGTAGTGCTTCGGATTTCGTTTCAAACAATCAGAGTCACTACCTAGATCTGGGTAGTAACACGTCATCAGTATGGAATTTCTGTGCTTGTTATTCAGGCGTTGTTTTGCGAGGGATGAAGTGGCGACCTTGTGAAACGTCGGCTGTTTTCTCTGGATAGCACCTGATTGGACGTATCGTTTTCTCGGCTTCGCATGTGAAAAAAGTGATTCGCGCAATTTGATTGAGTTTCTCCCACTTAGACCAGCTTGTGAACGAAAATTTATTTCGCACCTTTTCAGTGGGTACATCTCAGTATCCATATACAGCTATTTCAATTAACGTTGTCGGATCAACTAAGGCTTACGCGACAAGACCGAAGGGTAGTGTAGGTAGTTGCAAATCAGTCTTAGTTTCACGGTTGTCAGAAATTATCGGGAACTTTGAATTTCTTAGTATGAAATAATAAACAGGGACCATCCGATTATCGTCAGCGGCAATCCTTATTTGGCTTTCCATTTCCAGTTGTTCGTTCTTGTCATGAGGTTCAAAAATTCATGTTCCATATTTTTCGTGATGCTGTTGTCCCTACTTCTAATTTACATACCATGCAAGTGCTCCACGTGTACCCACATATTTTAAATTTGCATCCCATTTTAACCCAGTAAACAAAAAGATGTGTGCGATTAAAAATTATGTCTTAAACGAAAGCTCTATCTGAAAATAATTCTTTCAAGCTTTTTGTTTAATTTCTATGCTTTGAAAACTCTTCCATATACTTCCTATTGTACGGCAAGCAAGGTACTGCTGCACGATTATGTTGAACTTAGGTATGAAAAATCCCATATTACCCTGCGGTCTTCTCGCGTAGGCTTAAGCTCTCATCTGACAACGTTAATTAAAATAGCTGTATAATAAACTACTAAAAAGCGATACGCACCATTGGATTAACTTTCCGCTACTTAGACCAGCTTGTGAACTTAAATTTATTTCGGACCTTTTCACTGGGTAATCTGCATATATAATAAACTACCAATATTAAAGTAATATGGAAGCAATATTTGAACTATTTACAATTATATCGGGTAATAAAATACAAGGAGGCGAAAAATTGAGAAAGAATAGTTCGAACTATAAAAAAAATCATTTAAATCTGATTTGACCACAGTGCTTACTTTGAAATCCTTTATACTTAATAGATCTTGAATCTATTAATGCGCGTATTGCTTTTGTCTGTTAAAAATAAGGTATCAGAAGCGCTATTGTTTACGGCCAGATATTTGACATTAGGTGATAACTGAGGCGCTTGACTGATCAACTGATATATTCCTGATGCTCTGTCTAGGATAACTAGTTTGAAGATGCTTGACATCCAATATATACATCCAGCGTTTCCCAGCAGTCTCTAATAAAAGCAATTGAAACAACATTTTTTAATAAATAGCGGCCCCTGTCAACAACACATTGAAGTTTAACTTTCTTAAGCCATTAGAGTGCCATGCAGTACACCATTCAATGACTTGGTCAATATTTAGACAACTATTATTAAAACAAAACATTGCCAGCAAAATTAAATGGCCTGACAAAAGACCTGCTCATTGAAAGCGTAAAATAGCACCCACTGCTATTTGCTATGTGACCAACTACCCCGGCAACAACGGTGCAAACATTTTTTCCTAATAATACAAATACCGTCTAAGAAAAATGTCAGATTTTTCCACTGACGCACTGAGTTCTTCAGTTTTTATGATTGAAATCTGCAAATTCTGGGTGGTCTTACTTAATATAAAAATTTTACATTAAAAAAAGCAATTAAAAAGCATCATTAGTAACAGGGTATCAGCATCAGAATTATCATTGTTTCAGACTGTCCTCCGCAGTTTCCTGGACTTCCCCAAGTGGGTGAGGTCATTGTTAATATTTAGCAAGTGACTTCCTCTAAACTAAGGAGTGTCAAATATGACTACCGCGTCTCCTTTTCTTTAATTTATCTAAAATGCCCATAGTTGTCACAATTCAATAGAAAGAAACGGTTTCTTTAGTCCAGTCATTATGTTACTTAAGGCTGGTTTTCATATGATCGCTATCTCAGTGATCGTTGTCGAAACAATCGCCGTGATCACTCGATCGATGAAGAGTGGTTTCCAAATGATCTCAACGATTGCAAAAGGTTTTTTTTTCAGCGATCGCAGCACGATCGTAGCGATTATATCGAAACCTGCCTTTATACTTTTAACAAAGTCCGTTTTCGCCGAAGAACATATTGTATCTGTGCCCCTAAATAACGTATTATTATTAAGAGAAAGAGGTTTTAATCAGATAATGACACAGGCGGCTCGGAAAAATAAAATCCAAGTTCTCCCAACAGAAGTGGAACCTGTGACCTTCTGGTTACTAGTCCAGATGCTCCACCACTGAGCTACAGGAGACTTGAGAGAGCTGAGGCCATTAAACTAGGTTCATGTGACAAACGTCCTGCATACTGCTAGGACTGTCGATAGGTGGCATATTCGCAATGATATAAATGTGATGGTAAATTTTAAGCCTGGTCATTTGTGAGAAAGATGTTTTACTACTTGAGTGAACTGATGTTTGAGTTTCTAGAATTATAACAAATTGCAACAAAGAGTTTGTTTGCCCCAAGCATCTGTTTCACTCTCCCTTAACAACATATAAAAGGTAGAAAAGTTGTCGCGGGAACAAGTGGTTAATTTGCCAATTTACCCTCCAACTTGTGCTGTTTGTGTTTCTTAGAAGAACAATTTCCTTCGTAGGATAGATGTACAAAATATAGTGGTGTGTTATCTGTAATTCTTGTTTAGCCACATAGTGGCGAAAGCCTTGTATGACTGAGCAATTGCAAGTGACACATTTGAACCTTCTTCATACAAAAGGGCGTTAATTTTGGTTCCTCTTTAACTAACGTCAAACATTGTTGTTCCTCTTTTTCGTATGCCACTTGTCAGCCATTTATCATTTATGTAAATATAGCTCTTACTAAAATAGCAGTTTCGCCATTTTCCCCATGTAGATTTTTCTCGATTTCTGGTATAATGGTTTTGGGCATAAAGGAAACAATTTCCCACAAAAATTAACTGTTTTGCAATTTCTTTAAGGTTCAGATGGTTTTATCGCAAGATTGTCTGGACTGACGTGAATGCTTGCTTTAGCTTGCTTGCTCTACACCAACACCTAACTGCCTTGCCTTTATCACTAATTTTGCGATCAAAAAATTATTTTGGCGCTTTTTCAATGACTTATTCCTTACTTCTTAAACAGACTCTTTCTTTAAAGTGTATGGGGTTTTCTTCCACTGTAAACTTAAACAAGGCCATCGTCACCGCTGCGCTGCAGGTTGCAAGAGAGATTGCCTCTTGTAACAACACCCTAACTGAGGAGCAAGGAAGCCAGGCTAGGAGCGAGAGAAATGTCAGCGGACGAAAAGGAGATACCGAGGTATTTTGATTTGGGGCTGGTGGCGGCAGGAAAGGCTTATGGTTGGGATCTTGCAGTATCGCTTAAGGGCCTCAGTGCTGCAAAGGCCGATGTTGTGCCCAAAACTTTTCCCTTCCGCCTTTGAAACCTTACATCTATAAAACAAATAACATATTAAAGGAGAATAAATGGCTTTTTACTTACCTCAAAAACTAATCGGCTGGGTGATTTCACTGTCAAGGAGTACTCGGTTTGGTTAAAACGTATTTGAAAGCAAGCCATATAATCGCCATTCTTTTTAAACTGGTTCATGGTCAATTCTTGAAGTAAACAGAAACACAATATAAAGACTTGTTAAGTGGCCTATAAGCGTACTTGGGTTGGTTATAAATTGTTTGAAAGCAAGACAAACTCTGCTTTGCATCAGTTAGGATCATGGCCAATGCTTGAAACAAACACTTACAAGTGACTTTAAAACATTGCTTTATTATAAACTCTTTCATTCCTAAGAGTAGCTATAGCATGAGTTAAAAATCAGAATTTCCCAATAAATATTAACGGATTTATGTACCACTTGAGACGCAAGAACTCTTAACGATGATGTAAAAATATAATTATGGCAATTAGGTCCGGTTCAAACGTCGAAGTTTATACTAGAGCAAAAGTCAAAGGATTCGTTCTCGCGTTTACACACAAGGGGACGAATCCGGTGGCAAAAATC
This sequence comes from Siderastrea siderea, assembly GCA_964030785.1. Lineage (NCBI taxonomy): Eukaryota > Metazoa > Cnidaria > Anthozoa > Scleractinia > Rhizangiidae > Siderastrea > Siderastrea siderea. The sequence continues at coordinate 28,597,329 of OZ034971.1, read as the reverse complement.
ACCAGATTCATCACGAATCCGATTACTTTGAATCCGAATACTTTCAAATCCGGAATCATTTGCTGTGCACGTGTGAATGGGTATTTCAGTGAATCCAAAGCTTTGCTATGGCTTTTACGACCCTCGCGTCTTGATATCGACTACAGTTAGTATGCTGGTTGACGAACTGGATCGACGAATATCAGTTCGCTGTTGTTTCTCAATCCTATTCCCAGCTTGGAAGATGATATGAGCAAAAGAGGTTTCCCTCTAATTTGCCTTATTCAAACTTTTAGTCAGAATCTGAGCAATATTGATCACTGATTATTTAAGTCTACGATTGCTCTGTGAAGCAATTACCTATCTTCGGATTCGTAGTGTAGTATAAACTATTAGGAAAGCGAACACTCTATAATGTAAACGCTTCACGGAAATACCAACACTCAAGATGTGATGAATCTGGAGAAATGTACGAATCCGGATACTTTTGCTCTAATGTAAACTTATCCTACATGTGCCTAACCTACTGCAAGTAAGCAAAAAAAAAAGCCTAAAATAATGGTCCATTTTTGCCCAAAGACACAATGAATTTGAATTAAATGAATGTCTAATTGGCCAAGGATTGCAGGGAGGAAAATGGATTACAATTTGAAGAAATCACCAGCCTGGGCCAATGTTCCAAGTTCTGTGCTTGTGTCTTGCGAAAAGCGTTAAAAACTCATTATGGTTATTTTTCCTTGCAAACCTTTACTTGATATCTTCCTCTTGGTATTTCAGGAACATTTTGTGTGTGAGTAAATGTGTTAATCACAGTTTCAGCACAGATTTTTTAACTTAATTCATAAAGCAGTTTTATCATACAGGCTTGAATCCAATGCTAGATAGCCAAAAAGTTTTGGAGCTTATAAAGGTTAGTGTATTCTTTAAATTAGCTTGACTTCAACTGTGATCACAGCCATAGTCCTTGTAAATTTAAAGCAGCAAAATATTCGGAAACAGACAAGACAACATGAAAGTGTAACTCCATAGCTTTCATTTGAATGCTTACACTTCAGGTGTACACCCAAGGATTCAAACAGCTTGCACAAAAACCGTATGGCTCGGTAGCTTTCCGATTTGACTGATTACACTAAAGGGTCTTATGCACGGACACAAATGGATTCCAAAAGCTAGAACCCTTTGGTACAGCATTGTAAACAATACCAAACAGGTCTGCAAACTAGCTTTTCTTTGAATAGCCACATTTAATATCGTTCTCATCCACAAAACTTAATTAATTTAACGTATCAAGTACTCAAAAGTTTCAACCATTTTGTACCGCATGCATGATAAGTAAACATTGCCATGCGAAAGAATCGCTTTCTAGGTTTGGATATCAATCAAAAAAGTTAAAAGAATGCGTCACACAAAACGAACCAATGGTCCAATTGTAACATACTGGGTGCAATATAGGCAGTGAAGCAGAGTATGGCTGTCTCTAAGAGCTAACCAAATACGTTTGTGCTGCCGGCAATGTATAGCCCAGCTATTGTTGCGAGGTAGTTCTCACTTACCCGTGCTTTTGTCCTTACTGTTCAGTCCGTTGGCTGACGCTTTACACCACGTCCCACGTTGATTACAGTCATGAAATTTGACAAGGGAAAGCCTTCCAATTTCTGTGTTGTACTCAGACTGAAGGTGCCACGTTTTTCCCTTTACAGAGCTAACTTCGTTGTTGAATATCACGGTGAAAACCTTTTCAAAGAAAGAAGTCCCATGTTCATACTTCATCGAAAAGTGTAGCGTATTGCATCAGACAAGCATAAAAAATACGCATAAGTATTATGGAAACGTCGGATGCGCATGAGATAAGCTTGTTTTTATAGATGAGCGCAGTTACATGAACAATATAAGTCTTGTTCTTGTCTAGAATAGTAGTGCCATGCCAGAGATCCAGTCTCTACCAATAATACTAAGAAACACAACGTAAAAACAATACAAGCTGTAAAAGCAGCCCCACGCAGTGCCCTTAGCACTCTGCACAACTTCTATTTAAGGTTTCTTTCTACAAGTAACATAAGATTAGGCACAGTTACGAGAGCAAAAGGGAAGAACTTACGTGCAAGCTTCACCTCCTTAACTGGTAGCGACATACGTAGAAGCACTCAACATTCTTAAATTGTGCTTCACACTTCACATGTATAGCTTAAGGCATGTTTTAGGATCAGGCGCACGATTTTGAGAGTGAAACCTTCCTGATTATAATTCAGAGGCAGACTGCGATCAGTCCTTTAATTCAGTCTACTTTCCTACGTGCGTCGTTCAAATGAAAACTACCTAGCAGTCCTTTCCTATTTGCTGTTTATTCGTAGGTATTTTGCGCGTTTTAAGTTGCAAAATACCTGAAAAAAAATACAATTAAAAAAACACTCTTGAATAGAGCTGGAATAGAATGGTAGACAACTGATATTTCGAATTCCATTTCTTACATAAATCTAATAAATCCCACAAACATCATGTCCGAAGAACAAACGTGGCTCAGTCTTAACAACTGAGTAATAAAATTTACGTAGGAATAGCTAGTACTCACAACCATCAGATAGCAATATCTGCCCATTTTGCTGCTCAACTTTTCTTTTTTTCTCTCTTTTTCCTTAACGTCCTCGGTGTAATAATGTACGAAAACTGCAAAAACGATCTCCTTATATAGAATAAAACAGTAACGAGAAAATTCCATAGATGTTAGAAAATTTTTCTGTGGTTTCCTTCAGTCCAGTTTCTTCGTCTTGGGGAAGCTCCCCCCAGTTTCCTGTAAGCATCGCCAAGCCGGCAAAAGTTCTGACCTAATTTGGTATCAAACGTTACATGCTTTGGACTTTAATTGAAGTTTGAAATTGGGTTCAGCGTAATGTTGCACCCGTAACCATCGACCAGAAACGAGTTTGATTTATAGTAATCTTTTCCAATGAGTTATAATTACAAGTATTTTAACGCTAAAAGCCGGATTGAGGTTAACAACGGTTGAGCGGAACAAATATCTTACTTTGAGCGCCAAACAACATGTAATGTTTGATACCAAATTAGGTCATTTTTTAAATACAATTTCTATCTTTAATTTGAAATGCTGAAAACTACATTAAAATAGTAAGGCGTTTCGGGATAACCCCTTCATCAGTGCTTGTGTTCCTTCATTAGTAACTGTGTTCCCGAAAGTTCTGTCTGTTTCTTAATACTGTCTTCAGCACGCCAGACGGAACGGTCTTATCATGCATCGTTTAGACAACGCTTTCCTGAAAAATTAAGCAAGATGTTGTGAATCCGGTACAAATGAGTTTCTTTTCGAAAAAAAATTAAGAACGTAACTATCTAACGGTCGGTAAAAGGTGAAGCAAGTGCATGTGCCATGTTGTCTGAGCAAACATTTCTTAAAAAGGCAGTAAAGTAAGGTGGGGTAACGGACTGATGAGGTCTCAAGTAAGATAACGCTAATTTGCCGAAAGAAAAATGGAAATAATAGAAAATCCCAAATTAATAAAAAGGAGAAAGAAAGACAAAGTACTCGTTAGTGTAATTTGCTTAAAAGCGTCCTTAGAGCCTTTTAATGACGTCACTTGAACGGAGCTGTGATCCATTCAGTACGTTGCAGAATCGATCGTACATACGTCCAGACACACGCCTCCAATTTCACGCGGTCATGCATTTCAAGAATTCCCCAATTTTGGGGGGATTTTTATCGAATCGGAACAGTTACGAAGTGAAAGTTTTCCTAAACTAAAAAAGGCAGCGAAACTTAAAGTTTAAGTGAACGGAAGTTAAAGAAATCCTAAACTTAACTCCCTATCTCAATATAGCGACACCTTTTACTTCAAGGAAAAGGTTAAAAGTCCCTAAAGTCGACATTAAAACAGATTATGATACACCATATCTTCTTGCCTGGTTTAAATTCTGGGGGGTTTGAGGGGACCGAATACCGCACAACCGCACAGAAGAATGCAAAACGGCCGCAATACCGTATCGAAATTTACGATATACTGAAACCGCCGTTAATTACCAATGAGGGCCACAAACATGAAAGTTGCCTATCATTTAACAGCCATGCTCCGTCACGCGCGATGAGTAATCCACAAGACTGAAATAAACATTTGAATATTTCTTTGTAAAGTCCGAGATTTGAATGAAACCTTGAAGATCTTTTCAGAAAACACTTTGAAAGTCACGAGTTAGGGGAAAAATAACTTTCAAATCTCGGGACGAATTTACAAAACCGACGCGTAAACTTGAAAACGTCATTCAAATTTTCAAAAATACTGATCACGCGTGACAGAGTATGGCTATGTAAAATGACAACTAGTGAGCAGCAGACAGCAAAGAATCTTGTCACTGACTTGTTTTATTCCCAGATTGGTTTTGTCTGATCACACAGACTTCATCAGAGAGTTTAACAAGGTAATGGGAGCGAACTAGTTTTTTTTATTAAATTTGTTTTGCGTAAGTAAGTACAGTTTAATTCTGTTGATGTTGTTACTTTTATCAGTGTAACTGGTAACGGTTTCTTCTCCTGGACGAGGAAGCCTAATCACGCTAGTAACCCTTTTAGTTTTCTTTTAAGCTTGTTAATGCCACTTATTTTTGTTTAGGGAATCGAATGAAATACATACAAAATACATAACACCCATTCACTCTCAATCTAAAAGTCGATCGCTTCACCCGTAAAAGTCCGTGAAGCCTCCGAATATACTTAAGTTAACTTAACAAGATTATGCGTCCTTGACCTTTACAATTTCCTTGTTTAAACTGTTTATTCCGGATCATTTAGCTGACACAGACTCGATAATTTACGGTTGTTTTAACTATCTGCATAAGGGTTAGCTACAATATGATAAGAAATTTATAAAACCAGAGCATTCAGTTTTGGAAATCGTAAGGCGGTTTCGTTCAATTTCTCCCGCTTTATTGAAATGCATCGGTTATAACCTTTGGTTTACTCTCAAAAAACTATCGTCTAGGATTTCTCTTATTTCACAACACTGGTTGAGGTCACACTACGGCATTTTTTACCATAGTAAAGTGAAGTTTACTATGGTAAACACAATTTTATGTGTGACCGCTTTTTGTCACTTTACCATAGTAAATGTACATTTGGTTTGTCGCGATAGCAACGGCGGCAGGATGAAAGTAAAGTTTACTATGGTAAACCGACCTGAAAAAGCATGGTTTATCATGCGTTTATCTAAACTTTGTTTATTTAAGCTCTTTGATATGAGCATCCTGAGCTCCGGAAACTGTGTAGCACGTGTATTGAAATTGCGCCATTTCAATACTCGTGTTTTTTTGTTAATGTCTTCACATCCAGTGCATTCGTGCAAAGTCTACGTACCTTGAAATATCCATAGAAATGGCGGAAAACAGCTTCAATTCAAAGTAAGAAAAACCTAATCAATAGATAAACGTTTTGATCTACCAAAGTCGTCCCAAGAGGAGAGCAGTCATCCGCACTTGCTGTCTTCTCTTACGAAGGAAATACATCTGCAATGCGATGAATCTAGATCTTCTTACTTTCTGAATAGCGATTATTAAAACGAGAAGAGCAGCAATTGAAAGAATCACGTGCTCAGACTCCATGTTGCAAATATTCCCAGACGAAAGTCACGCAAGTTCAAGTGGAATGTCTGGCGAATATTTGTTTTTGTCATCAAATTGACATTTTGATTGACAGACCGAGACAAGAGGCCATCTGGCTAATGTCTAAGTCAACAAGCTCTTTACTGTAGTTAACTTTTGTTTGCTTTCTTTTACTATGGTAAAAACATTTAACTACAGGAAAAGCCCTAGTGTGACCTCAACCACTGTATTGTTCTCTAATCACTACGTAGAACGCCTTGCACGGAAGGTCCCGTTCCTGTCATAATTGTTTTCTAGGCTCGCTTAAAAGGGGAGTCGTACATGTTCGAGTTGGACTTCGAGTTCGAGTTCGAGTTCGAGTTAGACTTCGAGTTGGACTTCGAGTTGAAAAAAAAAATTTAAAAGTAACTAAGTAAAGTATACACTTTGCTCAGGGCACCGTAAGCCACGTGAGTTTGCCATTTTGAATTAGCCACAGAAAGCTAATAAGTCAGTACTGCATTGCAGTTTTACGACAAGTCAAACTTGAATTCGTTTATTTATTTCCTTGAGGAGTTAGTTCTACCATAGTTACTCGAGGGACTGGTTATGAAACCTTGCAAGTTTCAAAGGCCAAAACAAAGGCGCTGCAATTTATGTTGAAAGTTCTACGACCGTGCACAATCTTTTGTTTTACGTTCGCACACTATGGCTGAATAACTTAACAGTGACATTTTTATTGGTTCGTTGCTCATGCAAAATTCAAACCTATTGTTGTTTGTGCACAGTCAAGGCTAAAAACGGTAACAAAAACATAAAACAAAAGACTTTGCTGAGCTTCATAACCAGATTCTTTTATGGTTCTACAGTTTGTTCAGGTTGTCGAGGGTTTTCGGAAGCTACGGACAATTACTAATAAAAGTAGCACACTTTAGTGGAGTAGGGGGCAACAAGCCTCTACCAAATCAATTAATTAAATTAAATCGGTTGTAATTTCATAACGAACGGTATATAAAATGGGGTGGGAAGGCCTGCGCGACTCCTACTTCACGTCTTTGTTCGCCGCGCCTTAGGGACTGTTCGTTATTTATGCCTAAGGGGGGGCCGGTGTTTAGAGTGGGGGGGTAAAATTTTCAAAATCAATGAAAAAAGGGGGGTGCTTTTTTAAATACAGGAGAAATAAGGGGGGTAAACTTTTAGAAACTGTTGTTTCAACACTTGTGTAGCCGTTTTGAGACATATTTAAAAAGTTGATCTCTGTTTCGAGAATTCTATTTCCAAAGAACCTGGTCTTTATAGTTTGAAAAGCCAAGAAAACGTGACGTAGAGTAGCGTTATTTAAAGGTTCCAATATATAACATTAGGAAAACCCACACATGTGTCAGTTGCCGGGGCCGGTCTTAGTTTAAAGTATTGTAGTGCGTACGTATATAGCCATCCTCAAACAGCAAAACTGGTTCAAGTCTTGCAATGAACTTTTTACAAACTTTCCTACCGTTGATTTCTTTCTCGAATCGGATCTTCTCTGGGCCCACGTTAATACCGGCGCTGAAAATTTACTTTCCTTGCTGAGTGCTTTCATACTGTACGATCACAAATGACCTTGCACTTGATTTTGGTTTATCGGCACACGGCCAGAACACATGTTGTACGCAACTTCGCAATCGTAAGCACGTCGCGTCCTGAGGGTAGCGGAGGGGGGGGGGGGGGGGTAAAATTTTGAACCTCTCATATAAACGGGGGGTAATTTTTTTAAAATACCCACTGCCGGGGAGGGGTAATTTTTCATATGCCTGAATTGGTTGAAAATCACCGACCCCCCCTTAGCCATAAATAACGAACAGTCCCTTATCTCGGTCGTTTGACCAATTTTGCTTCTTGTGTTTTTGTATTGGGTTTAGTTTAGAGGATTTTTACATAGTGACTGAATTGAACCGTTACAACAATTTTCTAATAACTGGTGGATTCTTGTGGCTCGCTCTGTTTGTTATTCTCATTTAAATTTGACCTCTGATCGTTTGTACGACTTAATGTGGTTTTATGCCGCTTGTGGTGGCATATTAGGTTCGTTGAATTTGGCTCGTTTAGGAACTTGATAGGGTTTTTCAGCCTCTCATCTTATTTTTGTGACAATAAAGGATCTGAAATATTATTTACAACCTGGCCCGGCTTATTTGTTTAATTCTATTGCAGGATGTTGTGTTTCGCATCACAGAGTGTGATCTATAGCCATATAAATGGCAAATGTTGCGCTTGGAACCATCTTCAGCATTCTGTGATTTCAAGAGATATTTCGCGAGAAAAAGAATCAAGATTGCAGGTTATAGATGTGTCTAGATACCTTAAGGGGTCCATTTTGATTCTGCAAGGGAAGAGGTTGGAGCATGAGCTCCTTTCGCCTTCTTAGTCAGCAAGTATTTCTCGTGGGTTTCGGAGTGTTCGAATTGTTTTTTTTTCCTCCGTGTGCGAATTTTTTTGTGAAAATTGCGTGCGCGTGACGATCTACGAAAAAAATGAAACAAAGATGAAAGAAAGAAAAGTAAGTACAATTCAAAGATCAACTCGAAGTGCAACTCGAAGTCCAACTCGAAGTCTAACTCGAACTCGAACTCGATGTCCAACTCGAGGTTTCAGGATTCCCGCTTAAAAGATGCAATCCTTTTAAAATCTCCTGCTAATTGAGTTCGCACCTAATTACCCTTGTACTTGAAAATCACTTAAAATCATGACAAAATAAACGAATATAATAACGTAGTCTCCGACATTCAGGGAAGCACTGTTAAAAAAAAAAAAACATTCATTTGAATGCTTAACAGGGTCCCTCTTTGCTGTCGTGAGTCTCTCATATGTTTGTTTTGCCTTATCGGATTTCCTAGTTTTTTTCTGGATCCTGCTCGGAAACTTCTTCTTTTTGACACCTTCTTCAAAAAGGAGGTTATTTGTCTTTTATGTTGTTTAAAGTGTGCTTAAGGGTTAATGGCTTAAGCGTTAATGGCTTTCAGAGTGGCTGTGCTTTGCCTTCCGCTGAATGGACGAAGTTATCTGTAGGGTTAACATTTTGACCGACCGCTGTTCCTCTGGGCGGATTTATCAGTGCTGAGTTTCAAGAATTTGTGTTTTGACGAATGTTCGGTGATTTAAAATTAATTGATTGAAATGCATATTGTTCATACGCACAAAAAGCTAGACGATGAGGTCAACGATGAGAGGAGTGCGTGACGACCCAAAAGAACGTCCGACGTAGAAGCCTAGACTTAGGGAACAGTTACTAAATAAGCAGTATTATCATATGACCCGTACGGACCCGCGCGCAATTTCCTTGGAAAACCATATGAAAAAAAGTCCCGAATGAGGGCCGTACGCCTCG